>JAQFVV010006588.1:367500-600856 GCA_028023455.1 Epiperipatus broadwayi
AAAATATAAATTAATAATATTTGATAATAAGTAATCATTTGATAATATTTAAAATTGTAGGGAAGTTCAAATCTAATCTTATAAATAAAAATATGTGTTATGTAGATAGATAATCATGTGTGTGTGCATCTAATGTTATAAAGTAATGACTACCTCTAGTGAAATATTAATTTATGTTCCAAAATAAATAATTAATATATATGTTATGAATTAATTTTATGATTAAAAGCTCATAAAATTAATCTCGGATCTAGTCTGTATAAAAATAAAATCAAAATGATCTAAATTGATGTGAAGTAAATTGTATTTTTATTCAGTTCATGAAAGATATTGTTTTTTCTTTATAATTAGTAAATATTTTAAACAGATAATATTTGCTTTAAAAATAGTTAAACTACATGTAACTAGCAAGTAGAAGAATTAACCAATGGAAAAGTACAATTTAGAATAAATTAACAGCCAGCAGATGATGTTTTTAAGAATAAAAATCATGAAAAAAAACTTAGATAGGGAAAAAAAGATTACAGGTCAGAAGAAAAAGTAACTTTATTTGTCTCTAAAAGTTTGCTTAAATTCTTTGAAATCTTTTTATTATTTTTTAAAGAAAAGATAATTGATTATAATCTACTTAAGAATTTAAAACTATATATTATCAAGTTTTTGTTAAAATGCAAGAGTAAAAGAAAGTTAAATCTCTACTGCTGAACTCAACAATTTAATAATTTTATGAAAATATCTTGGAGTCATTATATTGAAAAAATATTAGAAGGATGAATGGGAAAAGTTGTACATTTATGCCAAAGTGTTGTAAAGTAATGCATGAACTTAAGGAATACACTGTGAGTATTGATTTAATACATAATTTAATTAATAAGCCAGATGAAATAATTATGTGTCATGGCTAGCATAGTAGTTGTGCAAGATTAAATCAGAATTGATGAATGAATAACAAGAAAATTATTCCTGACAGAGTTAATTATACATTTTTAAAGATAATTAAACTAAATTAGTAATGAAAAATAATGGAAATATTTGCATATGGAAAAGTGTACCTAGTTTTAAAAAAGAACATATAAAAGTGTATCTGAATGAAAATTTCAATAGTAGAAAAGATATAAACAGATCATTATTTGTTTTAGTACAATGTTCATGTATAATAAAATTTTATGGCAAATTGTATATATAGTAAATGAAGGATTAAAAGTTAGAAGGATGCATGATAAATGAAGATTATATTTATATTTGTAACAAAATCCTAGCGATTTTCTCGGAAAATGAAAGAATTATTTATCAAAACAATAAATAAGATAAGTGTAAAAAATTGAATAATTACTGAAGACAATTAATAAGGAATAAATATGTATGGGAGAATAAAGAGTTGAATAAATTAACTTATTTGAGAATATAAAATGCATATTGAAGATAATGTCAATCTACATTTAAAGAGAAAGTGTAAAATACTCTATCTTAAATGATAACTTTGTTAAAGAGTACCTAAGTAATAATGCAAAGATTGAAGTATAATAAACATGGGAAGTATCTAAATAAAATATTTTATGCAAGTTGAAAATAATCTTTGATTGTTAAGAAGAAAAAGGGCAACCGAAACATTGTAAATAATCTTTTGGAGTTGTAATTTTGGTGATTTTTTTAGGAGAATAAAAGGAGCAGAAGTGAGAGGAATTGATGCTGAAGCATTTGAAATGATTGGAGTACCATTAAAAATTAAAGTTTTTTAAAGATGAACTTGTATTTTAAAGAGCAAAAAGAACTTGTAAGATAATATTTGTATATAGTTTAATTTTATACTTTAAAATAAGTGTTATCAATGTGGGGGGATAAGTCAATAGATAATGAAATGAATAATTAATTTGATTTGTTTATTTATATAATTAATTGTTTATTTTATTAATAATTGTTAGATAATTAAAATAAATGGATATAAAAATTGAGCTAATAAAGTATGCACATAAAAGTAGTTACATATTGTATTATAAGAAGATAAGATATGTCTGAATTCCGAAATAATATTGAAAATGATAAATGATGATATTTAAATTTTGATCTTAGATTTAACTATTAATCATTTAATATAGTTGTAATACAGTCACAACTAATTCTAGTTGTTATTCTTTATAGGCTATTATTTATTTTAAAAAATGTATAAAACAGATATAGAGTGGAAATAGGAAGGTAATAACTAAGTTGTTTAGATAAAATGAAGATAAGGCTTTCTTATTTTAGAATGCACCAAAGAGTGATCTATCAACCTTTAGTATAGTATCGTAAATTGAAATTAGTTCAGGAGATAAGTTGTCATATATGAGAATGCTAGTATAAAAGTGTCATCTTTTGTATTTCGTTATAGAGTTTGATAATAAGATCATAGAAAAATTGAAACAAATTAATGATTTCATATGTATCGTATTAATATCTTCTTAGTGCAAGGTAAAAAGAAAGATCAAATGGTGAATATCATAAATTATAAACGCAGATAAATATATAATATTTCCTAATATTACAATAAGATTATTTTATTGAAGAAAGAAAATAATAATCCATATTTGTAAATCTTATATTTTGAAATAATTGTAATTAAGAGGATTAGAAATGTTTAAATGTTTACATATGTTTCTGTATTATATTGTTATATAATATTATTAATATTGTTATTTATTAAGTTACTTAATAGTTCAAAATAATTTTTGAAAGTTTTTGTAAATAATATATTTAAAGTTGCATTTCTTTTGTTTAGATCATCATGACCACATATCTTTTTAATCATGTAAATAAACATATCTGAAAAAAATGATTCCAAAAATGCAGTTTATTCAGAAATAATACCCTTTAGTTGACTCAAATCACTATCTTTCATCTGGTTTTATAACAAATTATTACTACTTACTACAGTTGCCAAACTTCCTGCATGCATAACTGTGACATCATTCTTTTCCAGATAAATATCTTAATGATTATTAATCATTTAGTATGGTAAAAAAAATATGTCATTATTAAGTCAGACATATACTTTAAATTTTAATTAAAAATTAATATATCTATTGGCCATTTACTTTTCCACCATATGTAATATCTTAAATATACTTTCAATTTATCACAGATACTTTTATTCTCATAAATAAAAACATCTGAAAAAATAAGACTCCCAGAATTTATTTATGCTGAATCAATGCACTTCAGTTGTCTCAGGTCATAATTTGGAATTAAAAGAATGTATGTTTAAATGTAAAGTTTTTTTAAGATTTAAGATATTTCATGGGGAGGGGGGTGGTATTTAATTAATTATTTCAAAGTTTAATATATATTTCCTAGACTATTAAATTAGTAATAATAAACATTAAGATATTTAGCTAAGGTGAATAGTGTTATAATTGCCTATGCAGGAATTTTGATACTTCAAGATTATCATAATTTGACATTCAAAAATACTGAGCAAAGGTAATAAAAATATAGCCATCTGATCCAACTAAAAAATGCTGGTTCAATCAGCAGAAATGCTCTCAGCAATCACATCTTTTTTCGAGTATTTATTTACATGATTAAAATATATGAAGTAAAATGAAAGTTACAAGCATTTTTTGAGATATTATCTATTGAAAAGATAAAATGAAGTAGAATTAATTAATTCACATGATTGTGTTTAATAATAATGTCTGTATTAATCTTTAATTAAAGTTTAAAATGTATATCTGGGTTTAAAATGATGCCATAATTTCTAGTCTGATAAGTAATTCGAAATAATTGTGAGAGCAGGGAGTTAATATATATATATATATATATTCTATCTCAAAAACTTATAAGATGGATTATATAAAATTATATATATATCATTTATAGAATGATTTAAAAATATAAACAATATAACTTTATTATTATTATTATTATTATTGTTGTTATTGTTATTATTATTATTATTATTATTATTATTATTATTATTATTATTATTATTATTATTATTATTATTATTATTATTATTATTAAGATATTAAGAATGGTTTTTGTTTAGATTCTAAATCTTCCCTAATAATTTTCAAAAAAGATTAATTGATATATAAAATTATTCAAACGGAAGTCATAGTCAACCTCCGATAAGGTAGGAGTTTAAAAAACTTAAGTGAATCACTTAAGTTTAGAGCATACATTCTATATGCACCAATTCTTACAGACCATACTTAAATCAGGGCTTGAATATATTGTGTGCCTGATGTTATAATCAAATATTCAATTGTATAAATCTATTTAACCCATCACCGGAGAAAGACAGTGTCTCATTTTTAACCACCTACTATATATATAAAATAGAAATTTTCCAACATAAATGTAAACATGTAAAAATCAATTAATGTTATAATTAATTTGCATAGTTTCAGGGTGTATGGTAAATTTTATTGTCTAGTTATAACACAGGTGAAATTTTATCTAGATTATTACATGAAAAGATTTCCATTATAAATATTTACATTTTTAAGTCAAAAAATTTTTTAATTTATATATATATATTATTGTGGAAAATTCTTATGAAAATTTAGAGAAATTGTTACATTTCAAATTTTCATACATATAAAATATCTATATCTGATTTACTATTTTTATACAGTTAGAGTATCAAGTTAAAAATTATTCCACTTCTGATTTATTATATTTAAGACAAATAAGACTGTTACTGCTAAATCTTATCAATTATCTTGCAAAACCAATTTTAATTGATTAACATGGAAAAATTATCATTATATTATGATGTTAACATTTATAAAATTATAAAAACTTTTAAATTATATATATATAATGTCACGGGCACAGACGTCATTGCATTGTTTTTTTTATTAGTAAACATTAAAAAAAATAAAAGTTTGTCAATAAAAACTTCTTTTTTAAGAATTAAAAATAAAAAAAATCATCTTAAACTCGCATATATATAAAATCACACAGATAAAAAATTATTAAAATAAAACTTTATTAAAGAAAAAGTATTTTAAAACTAAATTTTCAGAAAAGATTTAGAGATAAAAATATATGTTTAAGTTTGAAAACATATTAATTAATCTTTTGTAAAATGGAAATAATTATTTTAATTAGTAAACTAGCCTTGGGCATCTAAAATGTATAAGCAACGGTCAGATAGGAAAACAATAGGAACAGAATGGCCAATGAAAAAAATCCATCGGGTAAATCGGACCTCAATGGAAGGATCATCATCAACAATGACGTAACATCCATTGGATCCTAAAGTTATGTATAAAGAAAAAATTTGGAAATAAAAGGTGATTTGTTTTAATTAATTAGAAGGAGGAGATGTGACTATATGTGTTAGTGTGGAGTTGAAGAAGAAGGGATTGAAAAGACGCACTCTTCAATCCCTTCAGTTGTTAAAAAAGAAATGAAACATCGCTTTTCTTATACTGAGGACAACAGGATCATCGGGGAATATAATGTGGATTCCAAATGGCAAGCAATGAATAAAAGGAATGTTTTGAAATTGTAAGAACTTTTTGAACTCTCAGCTTTAAATATAAATAATTTATGAACATTTCTAAACAAAAAAACTCTAAATACTAAACTTTTCAATATTTATAAATATAAGAATTTCCTATCTGACTAAAGTAGTTAAAATGTTATTTGATGTATTTCTTTTGTAAAATCATTTCCATTTATATTTTTTTTTGTTCTTTAAGTTTTATTATGATTTCTGTTTTCCGATAAATTAAAATATATCAATGATAAACTTAAGTCGGGCATGAATGGCTGTATAGATTTGTAAAGTTATATTAGGGGAGGGTAATCTTAGGTTATTCATGTCATTGTTGAATTGGGTCAATGGATTGGATATATTGGGGTAGTTAGTAGATGTAATGCAAGATTTGCTATGGGCAGAATCACTTGTATATGCTGCACACTTCCTCTTGCCTAGGGAATGCGATCGTAAGTCGGCAAAATGACGAGAGTCAATGTCTTATCTTAACCTATTTTGTGTTGGTGTATTTGTATTACATTGAATACATCAATATATCAGATGGATTGATGCCAGGTTGACTGTGAACTTTTAGCCTAAGATTAAATGGGGATAGAATGTTTTATCTTCAAATGCAAATCTATGTAGTCTATTCATACTCGACACTAAATAAAAATGCATTAAATTTAAGTTGTTTATAGACACTTGCATGGATTCATTACCGGCTAATTATGTTTTTGGTTTTCATATTCGATCAAAATATATATAGACATTCGGTAAATACTGATACCTTACGGTGAGTATCTAAAATGTATTTATTCGGATGGCTTTTAAGTTATTCGTGCCACTGCGGTATCTTATGATGAATACCAGTGGATTTCTTGTATTCCCTATGCAATTGACGGTATCAATGATTTTGTATTTTGATCATTTATGTTTATTTTGAAATGTTTTAGCCATGTAATCTATGTAACCGATCTATACTCAACATTTGTAAACAACTTTTATAAATCCCTCTGTGCGAACTTATAATAGCATAAAAATTAAAATGTAAATTTAAATTCTAAAATCAAGTTAACACCCAAAGTAAAAGTTATTCTAAAATAATGTTAAATTTTATATATATGTGTGTAAATAAATGTTTGTATGTTAATTACTGGTAGTGGCTTATTTTATTTATTTTTTAATATTGAAATATAATTAGATAAGATATTATATTATTAAATCTCTGCTACTCCCTGAGTTAGTGACATGGGCTAATGATTGGATATCAAAATATATAAATAAAATAAAAAAAAATTTTTTTTGACTTACGTATCTGCCTACTTTATAAATTTTTCTAGGTTCAAATGCCTAGATGGCGCCCTGTAGTGCAGATCACATCAAGATTAATTATCTGGATCATTACAATATATATATATAATCAATTAACCATATAAAATTAATATACTAACATGTTAATCTTTTTATTAATATTCATTCATGATGCAATGAACAATGCATGACTTTAATGTCAGAAATCCAATTTTAATGCTTTGCAGTAGAAATTTTTAGTTTAAAAAAGACTTTGTGTGATTTATTAGTTCTAACTAAAATACTAGATATCAAGACTTATAGGAGATTCAAAAAAATAATAGAGTTAAAAATCAATTATAGACATGTTGTGGAGAGAGTTTAATTTTGTTTATAATATAAAAGCAAAATAATAAACTTATATGTAATATATTTATCTGTTTATTATTTTGTGTAAAATTATTAAATATCTATTTTCAAATAAGTATGATTATATTTAGATTTTATTTTAATGTAGTAACCTTTTAACAGAAAATTTGTTTATTGAAAATTTACTAGTGGCAACTGGGAAAGAATTTAAAAGATCTGTCAATAATCTTGCTATTTTTTTAATTTTTTCTTAATTAGAAGTTGAATTTGAATATTTCAACAAGAGTTTTTATTGCTTAAAGTTATGTTTTAATAAAATATGTATTAAATAAATAGATTTTTTGGAGAATATTTAATCTAAAGAATAAAATAATATCATTTGTTTTGACTAATTGCTTCTGTTTATTAGTTTGCAAAATTAATATTTTATTTTTCAAACTAATTTCATTTGAAAAATTAATGTTTTTAGCAAAATTTGTAAAATATGAAAAAGTAAAATGTAAACGTTTATTTTGTTAAAAACATATATAACTAAAAAAAATTTGGAAAATAAAAGACAAAATAGATTCTGAATTTATTCAACAAAACATCACTTAGAAAATTAAATATAAATTATAATTAAATAATTACAAAAACTTATATTTATAAATATTTAAAAAATAAAAGTCACAATATAATAGGTCTTTCTAATTCTTTTTAATCACCCTAATTATTTTTTCAGTAATTTTTACTATCATTTTTACTATTTTTAGATTTTTTTTTTTTAAATTATTACAAATGTTTTCTTTATCTATGAACTTCAAAAAAAAACTTGAGCTACAGATTCAAATATAAATTACTGATTTTTCCTGTATTATTTTGCCTTTTTTATTACTGGCTCATGAATTATGTATAGGTAAAACACAAATCATATTTTAAATATTTGAAAATGTATGAAAATTGTTGGTCATGTTAAATCATGATCTATTGAATAAATTAATTTTTAATGTTTTTTAAACTGAAGAATCATTTGTTTGATGCTAAAATCGCATAGTGTATATTTTTAAAGTATTCATAGCAGTATTTGAATAGGTTGGATGCTGATATTTGCACAATTTTATATTGTATAGGACCAGTGGAATGATAAAAATATCAATAGATAAAAACATATGCATGAACTTAAATAAAGTAGAAGTGTTTCTTTTCATTGCATTATTAAATTGGAAAGAGGTTTTTTTTTCTAAAGCTAATTTTTTTGTTTCAAAGTTATTATCATTATTTTAAAAGATATTTTAAATAATAGAAATAAAATATGTTTTATTTTCATTATTATACTTTATTTTTGAAAATATTTGCACTTATAAGATGGAAAAAATACATTGTTTTAGCTAATATAAAAAGATAAACTCTTTAGATAAATTTATTGATTTTAATATTTTTTCATTTATTTTACTTAAGCCTTAAAATGTTTTTAGTAATAATTATGCTAAAAGTAGCTTTATTTTTTTTAATTTATTCAGATGAAAATCATATGTATGAAAAATTAAGTCATGCAATTTGGACTCATTTTCCTTACATTTAAGTTTCAGAAAAAATATAAATCCTGGTTGAATGAGGTCCTTTACTGCCTATTATTAGTGGTATGCTAATGAGTAATGTTATACAAAATTTAAAAATGTTCTATCAAACTGTATTGCCAATATGTTTTGGATATTTATGTTATTTCTTTATTAAAAGCTTTTAAACATATATCTAATTGAAGTATATGATTTATTAATTTATAATTTATACTATAACACTGTAATAATACTATGGATATTCAGCTCATACAAACTAATTACATTATTAAATTATTACATTTCCTTTAACAGAGAATATTATATATACATATTAAAAATCATATAATAGTTACTATTGTACAAATAAATAAATACTAGGAATTATAGCATTCAAGCATTCTTTAACATCTCATTGTAAACATGTAAGATATTGTACATATTAAACAAATTGCAAATTACAATTCATACTTCTTTAATGTAATAAATTACATAATTTATTATATAGAAAAATAAATTACCTTTATTAATTAAAGTTGGTTCTTCAACATTAAATAAATTTTCAACTTTGGAAGCTGCTGTGGTTGCATAATCATTTACAAGATTGGGTAGAGTATTCATTACCTCTCGTGGAAGAAGGATTTCTTCAGCAGTAAGTTCTGGATAATCAGGAATATCCACTACAACTGGTGGAAATTCTTTCTGAATCTCAGAAGCTTGAGCACAGCTATAAATTATTGGCTGATAATCTGAAGCTTTAGCATTGTATGATTCATATTTAAGTAGATCTTCACTGCCAGAATTTGTTTGTTCAGAATACTGCCTTGAATTTGCTTCATTCTGTAAATTCTGATAAGTTAATCCTGATTTTAATTGGAAATAAAGGAAAGCAGCAAAAATTATCCAACTTCCTGGAATGCTTGATCTATGATTTATATATAAAATACTCAAATATAAGTGTATTGTCTATACTAAACTTAATGTCATTAGAAAGGCTTGAACTCAGAGTTTCAAACTTCCTATAGCTGTACACTCCATCTTATACAACCACTACACATGACCACATGCTAGTTCAATATAAAATACATATATTGGTGATCATTTATTTTTTTACATATATGTGGTCATATATATTAGTTGTATAATATAGTGTACAACTGTAGGAAGCTTGAAAGTCTGAGTTCAAGTCCATTCTAAATATACATATAATCATAAAAGAAATAACAATGTTTTTTTTTTGGGGGGGGGGTGATTTATCATATATATATATATAAACAAAAAAAGACTTATAAATCCAAGAAATAATATAATATTTCAACCAGAGGACTGTTTTTTATCAGAAAGAAAAAATACACAGTAAAATGGTGATATTCAAAAATTTGTGGTTAAAACACCTGTATTAGGTCCCTACTATCGCATTTTTACACGCATATTATCGAGGTTATAGCCTCAGTAAATATTACTTAAATTGAAATAATAAATAAAAAATCCAAAATTAAAAATTAAAATATATATGTGCATATATACAAAAATTAGACTGTGACTCACGTACAAAAAATAGTTGTGCTCACATTAATATTTTGGATTTTTTATTTATTATTTCAATTTAAATAGAATTTAAGCTTGATTAGGAGGAAATGTATTTTTTTTTGTTTGAATTTTGTCATTGGTTGGGTAGATATTCTGTGTTAGATTTTGTGACCAATCAGGGTTTTTTTTGTTAAATTTATAATCTTTTATCAAATCTGTAATTTTTTAATCTTGCCATTTTACTGTGTATTTTTTCTTTCTGATGACAGCCAGTCCTCTGGTTGAAATATTATATTATTTCTTGGATTTATAAGTCTTTTTTTGTTTTTTATATGTATTTCCTTTGGTTAATTTATGTTTATATATATATTGTTTCTAATAATGTATAATTATGAGAACTAATAAACTTTCTCTGTACTACTTATATCAATACATCACTCACTCAAATCAGATTATATTTTCAGAGGCAAAATTAATCAATTTACATTTGTTATGCATACATCTGAGTATATAATTGAGCACGTAAATGTTAATTCAAATGTTTTTGTGAATAAAAAAATAATTGTTTATGATTATGTGATGATAAATTTGTGTATGTGGTATAAAAATATCTTCATTAAATATTTACTCAATATCTGAAAAAAGTTTTGGTTTTCTCTATTTCCTTGCCACACCATTTGAGCATTAAAATGAAAACTTTTTCATCAAAGTGTATGTTGGCAATCAAACAAAACAGTTTTATAAATAAATATATGTTACGAAATTGCTAACATGGAAATATTAATTGCTTTTTAAATTATTTTACTGATTTATTTCAATGTCAACTTTAATGGAAAAGTTTTGAGTCAGACTTGCATGGCACAGCAAAGAAATAGAACAGATCAACATTTCTTTCTGATATTTATATCTAATCAAGATACTTTTAAATCATATACACTGAGTTTCTAATCAAATAATCATAAATAATCTTATATATGTATAAATTCCTCACAAATAAATAAATAATCTTTCAGATATTTGATGTCTAATCAAGATACTTTTAAATCATATGCATTGAGTTTCTAATCAAGTAATCATAAATAATCTTATGTATGTATAAATTCCAAACAAATAAATAAAAAATTGTGACATATATATATTAAATTAATTAATAAATGGGATGAATATTATATATACAAAGTTAAATTCACATCCAATGGGTATTGACGTGCAGTTATCAATTAGACACATTCAGCAGGCAGAATGAAACAACAGCAAACCTATCCAAACACTAAACAAAAGGAGATCCCCCCTTGATCAGTCACTCACATTATTATGTAGGAGCTAGTAGCATGATATTATAGCTATATGAGTTGAGATACAATGCATAACAATATTTTTTACATTCTGACTGAAATTAAGATTCTCCCATTAACAAATCATATATTAAATTTAATATTTTTTATGGTTGATATAGATACAAATTAAAGTAAACACGGATTACCATTATATATATATATATATATATATACGAAGTTAAACCACAACCAAGGTGTATGATGTGAAGCAACTAATCAGATTCAGTTCTTCAGGCTGAATAAAAATAATAAACCTGTCCCTTATTCAGCTTGCAGCACCATATCTGATTGGTTGCTGCATATCAGTACACTTTCGCCATGGATTTAACAGCGTATATATAATGATCATCCCATTTAATAATTAATTTACATCTATATTAGTCATTAAAATATTAAATTTAATCATATTAATTATATGTATATATAATACTCAGCATTGTGGTATTCTATCAGTATATTATTATACCGTTTATTTATATATGTTACAAATATATTGAAATTTGGTAAAAGCTAAAAGAAAAAGTAAATTTAGTGATCTTATTAAAAGATCCAATTTTAATTTTTTTTTTTAGTGTAATTTTTTTTAGAACATATAATGAAAATTAATTTTTTGTTTCGAATTATTTATTCAATTAAAACTTAAAATTTGAAGGAATAAAAAAGACATGCAGATTACAATTATACTATAAAAAAAAGACTTTGTAACTTAAATTTGAGAAGAATGTATTAGATTATTATCTGGTATTCTGATAAAAGATCAAAAGAAAATAGATGCGCAGAGAAGTCTAAAAACTGATCATGAATATAAAAGGTCAGAAAAACTTTAAACGTCCTCTTGTCTGTTTAATTCTTCATGCTAGAGTGGACAGAAGCTTTTGACATCGTTCATTATGAAAACTGTCATCCCCAGAAAAGCTTTTGTGACCAGCCTTTAGAACAGTCCAAAAAAACAAATTAAAACCAATGGCCACGAGCTCATTCCACCTCATGAAAATCCATGCATGGTAATCAACAATCTTCATAAACTTGCTAAACTTACTTGTAAGCTATGATTAATTATTCCAGATTGTGACTAAAATTAAGCTTATAATATAATCCTGATAGAGACATTAATTCTTCTTATTCAAGAGACGTTTGTTTATGGCCTAAGAAATCTAAGTGTAAAATGAACTGTGTTAATTAATTGATCAACGTTATCTAGATTAGCATGTATATGCCTTCCAATTTTATTATTTGCAAAAAGTGGACTTATATATATAATTTTAATAATACTTTTTTTTAACAAACGTTTTTCATTCAAAAAGTTTTTGAAATTAAATGTTAAAATATTTTTAGTTTACTAGTAGCTGATTCAGTCTGAAGCAATTAATGATAATTTAAAGTCTTGTCTGATTGAAAAATAGTCTAATCGTAAAAATGTAACTTTTAGCATAAACTTTTAAAAATCTAGAATAAACAAATCTTAAAAATAATTTACTAAAAATGAAATTTTTGAAATGTTTATGAAAAATGTTAAGACTATTTTGTTCTTATTATTTATAATTAAAATGTATAAAAATTTTAATTACTGGAATATTTATTATTCAGTAATAAACAAAACTAATTATAATAAGTGCTGGTAAATGTATAGTCTATAATATTATTATTATTATTATTATTATTATTATTATTATTATTATTATTATTATTATTATTATTATTATTATTATTATTATTATTATTATTATTATTATTATTATTATTATTATTATTATTATTATGTTTCAAAGCAAAACTTTATTGAGTCTAAAAAGTTACAGAGTCATATATTGATTTTTTACAAATGAAAAACAAATTACAACTTTCAGTATATAAGTCTTTATCTTTTCTGCATCCTTTTTTTTTCTTCTTGTTTTTAAATTTGGTCTTCTATCTAGTTCAGTTTATGCTTGCATTTTTTTTTTTTAAAGTTGGAAAAAATGCTGATGTTGAAAATGTCATCATCTATCTTATTGGTCTTTATATTTCATAGACTGGATCTCTGTTTCAAGTGTGACCATGTGGCTGCAAATATATCTGGTTGAGCTAGGATGCTGTCTCTTTTTCTTAACAGTTCTAGTTTTATTGAATATGTTGCTGGGTGGCGTCGAGGGTTATTGGCAAGTGCAAAAGTGCATCTGGTGCACCAGTAGGCATAAAGGCTGTATGTTGCTGCACGAATAGCAGGGTTATTGCCTTTTTTAAATGTATTTATTATTTCATCTATTGAAATAATAGCCTTTCTGTATGTGGTAAACATTGTGTGACGTATTGTTTCTAGGGCACTGCAGGAATGAAGAAAATGATCTTGTGTCTCTTCTTCTCTATGACATAGCCCGCACATGGGGTCTATATTGGTATAGAATCTACGAAATCTAAGGAAATGGGTTGTGGGTAGAGCATTGAGATTAAGCTTAAGCAGAAAATCGAATAATTTTGGTTCTAATGACCATTTTCTGAATTGTTGCAGTAGTTGCCTGTTGTCTATTCCAAGAACTGATGGATGTAGATTGGGTGTCTGGTTTGGATGTAGTATATTGTAAATGTCCCAGTATGTATACTTGTTGTCATTATTGAGTGATATTTTGTTGTATATTGGCTTGAGTTCTTCAATCAGTGTGGATAGATATCCATATGAAGGGGGTGGTCTGTCTGTGGGTATTATACTGATTACACACTCCAGGTCTGGAAATCTTTTTATGGTTGCTGTTATTAGATTTACTGATTTCTGTGTGTAAAAAACATTGATTGTATGGAGTCCAAGTCCATTGCTATGTGGTGGTCTGCTCAGATTTTTTAAAGAGATCGCCACTGTCTTTCTCTTCCATATTAGTTTGTTACAGATTGACGAGATTTTAGATATGAATGTTTTTGCAAATTTGATTATAGGTGTATAGTATGTAATTTTTGTAGTTATAAGTTGATTAAATAGTGCTACCTTTGCATATATTGACAGGTATGACTTTTCAAGTAAGGCTGTGATTTTTTCAGCATCTATTTTTAATTTATTTTGAATTTTTTGCCTCATTCCATTGGTTCCAAGGTAGAATGGGAAACCAAGGAAAGCAGATGGTTTACCATTAAACATCTCTGTACAGTGCTTGCCTGTGTATATTGACCATGCTGCAGTTTTATTTGTGTTAATTTTTAAATTAAAATTTGAGGTATAATTCTTGATTATCTCTTGTAATATGGGGAGGTTCTTTTTAGAGGGGAGGAAAACGGTTACATCATCCATATAGGCTATGCATGATATATTTAAAGCAGTGTTTGGAATTTGAATGCCTTTTATTTTTTTCTGTATCTCTATTAATAGAGGATTTATATATATTGTAAAGAGCAAGGCACTAAGGGGGGATCCTTGTGGGATGGATTGACTCGGTCTGAAGGCTGGTGATTTTTTTTCCATTCAATGTGATGTGAATTTCACGGCTGAGTAGCAGATTTGCTATTATATATAGTAGGGATGGAGGTGTTGTTGTTTTTTTCAGCACGTCTAATAATTTGGCTATAGGCACTGAGTCAAAAGCTGCCTCAATGTCTAGTTGAACTATAATTGGTGCATATTTCTTTCTTTTTTTTTACTACTTCGATAATTGTTTTGTACATTAAGGCACCCTGGCCAATGGATGATCCTTTTTTGGCATATTGTGCTGATGATAACACAGGGAGTATGTGTTGTTCTATTTTTTCCTTTATCACTCTTTCAAGAATTTTTATTCCTAAAGGTCCCATTGAAATTGGTCGTAGATTAGATAAAGATGATATTGCTGTTTGTTTTTTGTTAAATGGAACCATTGCAATTGGGTATAGACTTTGTATGTTGTAAATTTTTTGGGATATGTAATTGGCTAGATTGCACAGGTATTTTGCTGTGAAGTGACTAAGATGTTTGAACACAAATTTGGGAATTCCTTGTGGTCCTGGGTGACATGTGTTTGTTATTGTTGCAAGTTGAAATACAATGTCAGTTGTTGTTATTGGTGTATCTGTTTCAGGGTCTCCAAATATGTCTTCATTTGGTATGTACACTCTCTGTTTTTGCAGTATTTTTTTAAAGTGTTGATATATTGGGTTTATCATGTTATGTCCAGCTGTTATAGAGCCATCTATTTCAAGTGCCATAGGCACTCTGACTGTGGATGGGTATCCCAATGCCCACCGTATGTATGCTCTGGTCCAAGTATGTTGTTGTGTAAGGCATATTTTTTTCTTTTTTATTGCTACATATTGCTTTAGTGTATTGCATGTATTGTTGTACATTTCTGTAAGTTTTTTAATTTGTGTTTGATTATCTGTAGTTGGTCTGGAAATGGTTATTCTTTTATGTAGTTCATCTGCCAATGCTAATAATCTGGTGGGGGGTGTTGAGTTGCAGGTAATATGATTGATGTTGAAAGAAAGTATATTGGTGAATGCTATATACTTTTGTACTGGATCGAGTGACATGTTTTGAAGTTTTTGGAGCATTATATATGTTTCTGAATATAAGAATTCAGTTGTTTGTGCTGGAAGAAGTATTCGCATAGTCTTTTGGAGGGCTATTGTTGTATTTTGTATTTTTGTTAGGTCGAGGGTGATGAACTGAGCAGCATGATCTGAGATTATAGATGGACAGAGTTCAAGATTAAAATAATGATGTAACATTGGTGAGTAGAAACACAAATCAATAAGTGACTTATATCTATTGTTATTAAAAGATATTGAGTTTGATGGGAGAAAACCCTCAGCACTCATAAGTGGGATTGTTATTTGATGGATCCATTTGGTGACAAAAGTTTGGTAGGTCATGTTGAAATCTCCCAGGAGTATTATGGGATTTGGTGTTGCTGTAAGCATTGAATTTATTGTTGCTATTATTCTGGAGATGATGACAGGGCCTGGTGGAATATATACAAATACTAGGTTAAGTGTGATATTTTTATGATGGAGTGTTAATATGATAAGATTAGAGTCAATATATATAATTTTAAAAGAATCGAAAGGGCAGTTGTGTGAAATAATTATGCCTGTGCCACCTGATGGTGATGATGATTGCCTTGAGCAGGCACAAAAACCTTGGCTGACTAAATATTTTGATGGATCAATTTGAGAGCTGCTGTATATTTTTGTTTCCAAAAGCCCCAGTATGTGTGGTTGTGTTGTATGTAACCATTTTTTGAGATCAAAAAGTTTTTTGGTGGCATTTAAGCCTCTAATGTTGAGCGATCCAATTTTTATCTTCATGTTTTAAATAATTTTTTAACAGGGTATTGATTTTTATTTTATTTTTAATACTAAATGTTTGTTTATATTGCAGTAGATGGATGCTGATACATATTTAAGACATTGTTGGGTTTATTATCAGTTTTTCTTTCATTTAATATTGCTTCAGACTCTATACAGGCAATTTGTGATGAAACCGAACAGGTGTCCATTTGTTGTTGGCTTACATCCATTTCTATTTCATCATTTTCTAAATTGTATATGTCTGATGAGTTGTGCTTTTGGTCTGTTTTTTTTACCTTTTTGGATTCATGGTTCTTTCTCTGGTCTACCTGGCTTTCTTTTTCCCTCTGGTGTATTTTCTTGAATAGGTGGAAGAGGAGCTTCTATTGCATCCATTATGTTTGATGCAGTTTTGTTTATAATTGTAGTTTTTTTTATTATTGGTATCTTTATATTATCTGGATTTATATTTTCATTATATAACTGTGTGTGTTTACTTTCTGTTTGTTGATTTTTACTTGGTACACATTTTGTTTTATTGAGATGCTGATCCTGTGATGTAATTGCTGTATTTTGTGTTGTGGTTTCTTGAGAATTATTTTCGTTTGAATCTTGGATTTCTGTGTTAGTTTTTGTGTTATTATTTTTTTGGTTGGTCTTTTGGATAGGCAATTCTGATCCATTATTATTTTTGTTTGTGGGTGTTTGAACCTGTTTTTTTTCCGGTTTCTATTATTGGGTTGCCAATGGATGTAGTGTTATTATAAATTTTATTTTCATCACTGGGTTGTTCTGGGGAGAGGATTTTAGTTTGTTCACAGTGATTGCTTTTTGTGTTATCGCACTGAGTTGCTAGGTGTCCTCTCTGTCCACAGCCAAAACAAAGTGGCTTTAGACCTCTTATGTGAAGAGAGAGTGTCGCTTCTTGATCTGTAATCTGTGTTGGAATCGTTGAGGCGTCTACGTTTTTATGTAGTTTTATTTTAAATTCAAAACGATTACTACATATCGGTATAGGTGTGTCTTTTAAATATATAGGCTGTAGGGCAATTACTTTTCCAAACGGGTTTATCATTTTTTGAAAATCTTGTACGTTGTATTTAAGATAAGTATTTTTAAGCACTCCAGTAATTATATTTTTCCGGTTTTCATCTATAATTACGAGTGCGTAATTATCAAGTGCTAAAATAGTGGATTGAAACCGTTCTTTTTGCTGCTGAGTATAAAAATCAATGGTTATATATCGAGTATTTGGGTGGTCAGCGATACAAGAGATTGTTTCCCATAGTGCATTTTGCGTGATTGCTTCATATAATAAAGCTTTTGGGAAACGATATAATGAGCATTGATTATCGGTTACTGCGAGTACTAACGAAGTTGGTGAAAAAAACCTGCGAAATGTTTCAAATAACGTCCGAGGCACCGTATTACTGAAACGGTCCGTCACATTTTCAAGCGTTTCTTTTGTCCAGATTGCGGCTGGGGGTTGATTTTCCTCTCTAGTGTTTAGATCAAGATTTTTAATATCATTTGTGTTTGTTCTACGGAAGCGCGGTATTTGAGTTGGTGCTGTAGTATTGCTATTACTTTTAAGTACTTTTGCATACGAAATAGGCGATGTTGAAACTAACGATGTTGTTAATTTTGTATTGGTGCTTAATTCGCTCACGCTTGACTGGGCAGTAGCCATGATTTATTCTGACTCAAGTCAGTATTTTTTTATTTTTTTAAAAAAGATATTAAAACACACCGATATTTTTCAAAAAACACTATTAATCTATTATATAATTCGATTTTTCCTGTATTATGTTTGTTTTTCGCATAACAAGTTGGAACAAAAGTAAAAAATAAATACTTACATCGGAGAACTTAAGGATTGCTTCTTACCTCAGCAGAGATTTGCTGCGGGATATTATTATTATTATTATTATTATTATTATTATTATTATTATTATTATTATTATTATTATTATTATTATTATTATTATTATTATTATTATTATTATTATTATTTAATGTATACATTGATGACCTAAAAACATGCATTAAATTTTCACATCTTCTATGTTATGCAGATGATTGCAACATTTTTAGGCATATTTATTCTATTCATGACTGTTTTTTACTTCAAAGTGATATAGATAATTTCTTGAATTGGTGTGAATATAATTATATAGATATAAATATGGATAAGTGCTCCATTGTCTCTTATTCTAGAAAATCTGAAATCTTAAAGTTTTCCTACTATATTGGGGACTCTAAGATTATAACAGATGATCATCAAAGAGATCTAGGAATAATATTTTCCAATAATGAATCTTTTCATAATCACATTAATTTTATGGTGAATAAATCTCTTAAAATCGTAGGAGCTATTTACAGATATGGAAAAGTATTTAATAAATTTACAAAGATTAAACTTTTTATATCCTTAATTCTTCCCATCTTGGAGTATGGTTCAATTATATGGAATCGTCATAATGGGACAGATATCATAAGAATTCAGTCTGTTTTTGACAAATTTGCAAAATTAAATAGTTTAGATAATGAACACTATATTGATTTACTGCTGAGACGAAAAACAAGAGATCTCAAGCTTCTTCATAAATTTATTTCCCAGAATATTTCTGTATCTAATTTGCTTTCTAATTTAGGTATTAAGAAACAAAATTATAGTACTCGGACTCACAATATTTTTGAACTGAAAATTTGTAAATCTGATGTATTAAGATTTTCCCCTTTATTTCATTTACCTAGAACTTATAACAAAGTTTTTGGTAATGATGATGTTTTTAATCTGGATTTTAAACAATTCACTAAAGTCCTCATAAAAAAACATTATCCTTAATTTCATTTGATATATTGCCTTTTTATTTATTTGTGCATTTTATTGTTTTTTTATTTTATTGGTATTATTTTTTGTTTTGTTTTGTTTTTTTAATGCTTATTTAGATTTGTATATGATAATGACATTACTGTGCAATCTATAATTGGCTAAATTCTGTTGATGTGTACATTAAATAAAGAATTAAATTGAATTATTATTATTATTATTATTATTATTATTATTATTATTATTATTATTATTATTATTATTATTATTATTATTATTATTATTATTATTATTATTATTATTATTATTATTATTATTATGTTAACAATGGAAATTAAGGGATTATCCTTTTGTAAACAAAGATAAATTTTCAGGGTAAGTGAAAAGTTATTTCTCTTTACATTCATATAATTCCTTAATTTTTAATATTAAATTCTTAAAAATATTTAATTCAATATATGGTAATAATATTGATCTATTATTCCAAATTTTAAAAAAACCCAACCTTTAGAAAAAAATATGTTGTGACCATTATTTCCCAGTAGAAGATGTGAAAAAATGATAATTTGAAAAATGATAAATACTTAAAAGAATATCATGCATTTTATGACATTGATTCCAGAACCAAAAAAAGCATGTGATAATACAGAGAAATGATAATTTGGTAATTGATGGGTGAAGCAGCAGTTCATAGTCCTTGTTGATTTAATGCAATAAAATTAAATATATATCATAGTTTAATTTATCAAAAATATTTTCAGTAAATATAAAATTAAAAATTAATTTAAAAAATACATTGAAATTATATTACTTTCATTTATTTTATTATGAAAAAATTACATTGCATATGTGGCAGAAAATATATTAATAAAAATTCTGTTCTGTTCTCAAATTCTGTTTCACAAATTGTGAACTTAAGTAATACATGTTGAAGAAAGATTCATTAAAAATTAAACACTTCTCTATCTTGTTTTTATGTTGGAATTGATTTTAAGAATAAACCGTTAGCACAGAGTTGCAATTTTTTTGCTTTAGGTTTTGTAGAAAATAAAGAATCAAGAATAATAAAAAAATCTGACCTATTTTTTAACAATTAACTTTTTTTATAAATGAATTCTCTGTGTAAATTATGATCTGTCTATATCCTGATTGCATAATAATGACAATGTAAAAACGGCTTGACAATATTAAGAATATCTTCTTAGTTCTACCAGTTTCATTTGTGTTCAGGATAAATCTTTAGAATTGCAAGTACTTTGCTATTATATTACAAACACAATTATACTCACATTTTGATATGAATTTTTAACAATTTAACTTTTTTCATAAATGTGTAGCAATGGAATTTAATATTTGTCTATATTTTTGCAATATAATGGTGGCTGTCATAAAAGTATTTGAATATTAAAAGTTTTCAATTTCGTGTTCGATCTGAATGATATAATGTTATTGAAAACTACAGATTCAATTTAAATTTTGGTAATAGATTCTCCTTCCACTAATTCCGGATCTGCCAGACAATAATTTAAACATTCAAAAATCAAAAAAATACTCTTTAACAACCCAGTGTAATAATGCTTCATTTTAAGTTTATAATAACTGCAGCAATAATAAAAATCAAGTCTTATATTACATCACACATAAAAATTATGCAATACTCATAGTCTATATACACATAATTGTTGAAAGCTACCTTTTTCAATATATATATATATATATAAATTTTCAGTCCACATTAAATAAATTTAGTCAATTGATAAATTTTCTTACTAATTGCCTTTTTCTGTTTAAAACTGAAAAAAAGAATGAAACAAAAAAAATTATATTAAATTTAAAAAAAAAAAAAATCCTAAAGACGTAGCACTTTTCTATTCAGATTTACTATTCGTTATTAAAAATTAGTTTATTATGCAAAATACTGCTCTTTTATTTATTTTGTTACATTTTAATGTTTATTTTATTTCGTTATATATATTTTGAGGAGCGAAAAATTAAAAAATAAGTAAATAATATATAGAATATCTTTTTAATTGATTTTTTTAATATATTTATTACAAAAATAAAATTACGAGTGTATCTATTACGTACAAATAATCTCATGATCTAATGTGCTCAGTTTTATAAGTGTATGTTTCTATGTACTGTGCATATGTTTGTATTAATAATTACTTGTTTACAAAAATCAAACTTGCATATTAAAAACAAAATTATTTTGACTTACTTAAGTTTCATAATCCAACACATTACTTTATAAGTATGGACTGCTTCTTTTCTTTCCAAGTTCATTTGATGTAATAACGATTTTAATTTTTATAGAATGATAAAAATGTTTTATAATTTAAGGTCAGTTAAATATGATAATGTAATAGTTTATCATTTTTATAGCCGGAGGGAAAAGAACCTAGAGTCATTTAAAAGAATTAAAGAGAGAACCATTTTTTCAAAGTATTAATAAAACACGATAGTTAATTTTATTTTGGCTTTATTTATAAAGGATTCTTTTCTTTTTCTTTTTTAATTAAAAAAAAAAAAGATATCAAAATATTATTGTCGTTATTGATTATATTGTTAATTTAATAATAATTTGAATTTGTCAATTTCATAAATCGATAAATTTAAAGAATTTCTACTTACATATTTTTAAAATAATTGCAATATATTATTTTTGAAGGGCCAATAGTGGCATATTTGGCTGCTATGTCTACGATCTCGATTTAAATTTGAGCTGAGTAAATTTGAAAATGTTTTCAATACTCTTGGGATTTGACTTTCAGGTAATTGGCTTATCGTTAATCCACTATCGAATTTTGCTCAGTAAATGGGTATTTACTTGGTTTTTTTTGGTAGATAATAAAATTAGCATAAAACCTGTCAAATCTTTATCATCCAGCAATTGAATTAATATCTTCTCATTCACTATTCTTCTATGAAAAGTTGTTAATGCATTGGGCTACTTAAAAACTATTTTACCTTTTTCCTATAATACTTTCTTCATTAGTTTAAAATAAGAATTATTTCTATGAAGGAACTTTCTCTTTATTTCCCCATAAATTAACTTATCAGCATTTGCCTAATGAGATTACTATTTTGGTGAAGTTTTGTTAATCCCAGTAACTTATTTTAAAATTATCTAGAATAAGAACAATAATTATCTGGTAATAATCCTAAAACCAATAAATATTTAAAAATATTGCCATATATATTATGTAATCATGTTTTCTATTTAAAAGCTTTAATATCAAAAATATCTTCTGTGAACAAGAAATAGCAGTTAGGAAAGCCACGTCACATTTGAGTCTCAACTTCTCTGATACTATCTAACAGATTGATCACAAATGTATTCATTTGATTTGAGATTTTTTTTACTTTATTCAACAAAGAATTTATTTTGTAGTCATTTGTAGTTTGACAGATCTTCGTGTGAACTTATTTTGACGTTTCACTCTCAAGCTATTGCCTAAATTATGCTTTCTGGTGAAAATGTATAAATATGTCTTTTTTTGTTTTAAAAACAACAAATATATTGATTGCAATTATTTTTAAACTATAATGATATATTCAATAAATTGTGTTTGTTATATTAGAAAATTAGGTAAGGGTTTTATTATAGGAGGTGGGAAATAAGACATATATATATATATATGAGAGAGATAGTGATAGTGATGGACCAACTGATGAGCGCTGGTTCAGCATGAAATTTATCTTGGAAATCATTTCCTTTTATTGAATCTTTATTTATATGAATTTAAAATAATGTATGGTAATATTGAGGTTATTTAATATATATATGTGTACATCATTAAATACCAATTAACATTTAGACAATATCAATAACAATCAACAATTTTAAACTGTTGTCAAGGTAACCTCCTTTTAGCAAGAAAAGTGGAATCCTTTTGAAATTGTTGATTATTATTGATATCGGAATTGTCCAAGTGGTGATAGGTATTTAATGATTACTTACAAATCCATTTAGCCTTGAGCATTATTCCACTTGTGTGTGTGTATATATATATATATAGTGACACTAGTATTTTCCTAGACTAACAAAAAATATAGCATAAAATAGTTTATGGAGAATCAATGGTATGACATTCTGGACAAAAAAAGTTTAAAAATGGAATATAACCTATCTAAATAATACATTTAAGAACCATGTGGTATTCAAGAACAGTAATAAAGTATTTCAAACAGATACGTTAATATATTAATTAAAGGAAATTATAAAAAAAAAAGTTAATAGCTAATAAAATTAACATTGTTAGTCAAAAGGGATAGGAGGCTGTTATAAACTCCACTGTTACTGTATTCAAATTCATAAAGGTTAACTAACTAACATATTTTAATAATACTAATATATATATATATATATATATATATATATATATATATATATATATATATATATATATATATATATCCCTAAAAAAAATTGTTAGGGATAAATAGTTTGTGAATCATATACTTGTTTTAGTATTTATAATTCACAGAAGCTTTACTTTTTAAGTTAAATTAAAAAAGATTGGATATGCAACTATTGGAACTATTCATGACTGGATGTAGAATATATTTTAATATATTCAAAGATTGAAGTGTATTATATGAGTGTCCACAAAAATTGCTGAATTAAGTTGAGTATAGAAGAGCCATCTCATTCTTTTTTCTTTTTTTTTTTTTTTTGGATTCTGGTTTTCGCACTATTTATATATATATAAGTAGACTTTATTAGTAAAATAATTACAAGAATTAGTATATTTACATTAAGAGCTTTTTATATTTTTTTTTCATTTTTCTTTACATTGCTTAGGAGTTTTTAGAATACAGTGAATTGGAACGAGATGATTTCTATTATTGCATTAATGAGCAGCTAAGGAATATATTGCTTTATGTACAAGATATATAACATATTATGTATTAACATATATGTTAGTTCATTAATAACATAATTTGCAAAAATATAATTTAAATTGTGTGAGAGAAGTTTGGGAAATAATAAAATCATGCTAGAATTAGTTGCTAACATTTTGTTGCACGAATTTAGTATTTAAATTTGCTATAATATAATATTGTAAGTTTATATAAAATTTATCATTAGAAATAAAACACAATAGTAAAGTATGTTATAAAATTAACTTTTGTAAATTTGAAAATAATGGTAACTGAATCTTATAGAATTTTAATTAAGAAAACTTGCCTATAAACAAGATAATTAGATTTAAATTATAATTTTAAAAAGAATAATCCTATGGCTTGTGGACATTAAGAATGGAAAAACCTTTAACAATTTAGAGAACAAGGTACTGATTTATGAAATTGGGTCATTTAGTTGTAAAGTAAGCAGAAAGGAATAATGTAAAACTACTGAAAGTCTAGCTTAATTATTTATTGGTCATTATTCTTAGAAATAAATACAATAGTACTAATAATTATACATCTATTAATCCAGTCTAAATTAAAGGTTTTTGTACTGAGCCAAAAAATAAAATACCACAATAAAACAGTTCAGTGATAGTAATCCCTTTAGTTGCTAAAAGTAAAAGACGGCATCATCTAGATGATCTTCTAGTTTATCACACGTAAACTCCAATCACACTATTTCAAAACATCTATTATTATTTACCATATTATATATAAAAAATTGATCAATGGTTTTGCAACATGCAATGTACTTTAGGATCTTCTTTTATCAGATCTCTAGAATCCCACCAATCTCTCACCAAATATAATAACTAATCTTTTTGTATTAATAAAATTAAGATGACCAATTTCATATTAAGATGTTTATTACCAATGCATTAGTATTCTATAAATCAACCTGTTTTAATATGAGTAAGCATTAAACTAGGTAGTATCATCTGAAACTCATTTCATTAATTAAATCTTTGCTAATGAACAAATATCAAGATTTAATTAGTAAATTGAGTTTTATATGAATCTGCCCAATAAATGTTTACCAATAGTAAAATTGGCTGATTTATAAAAGACTAACATATCGTCATTGTTACTTACTATCAAATTGGTCATCCTAATTTTATTAATATAAAAAGATTTATTGTTTTACTGTTTTGATGAATATTGGGAATTAGAAAATTGATGAGGGAAAATTTTGCAATGTATTAGACAATGTAGAATAATTAATAAATTTTTTATTTGACACTGTACTGAAGCGGTAAATTTGTGATTCATATATTTTCTTCCCTGTCTGATGACATGATTAACCATAAAGTGGGGTTCAAACTGATCCTTCCATGTGCTCGGGTTATCAGAGGGTATAAACATGCATATATACGTAACTATTCCCATCCTCTCATAATAACTTTAAATATTTATCTATAAATGTTTGATTTATAAAGTTAATTATAGTTTAAATACTGGGAATATTTAATTCCATAACTATAAGTAATTGTTTATGTGTGTCTATGTATTATATTATATAAAATATTATTATTACATTTGTTTTATTATTTCTTTTAGCATTAGCTCATGTGAAATAGCTATAGAATCTGATGCAATACTTGAAAAAGTTCTGGAAGGTAGTGAGCATAACTTACATTTAATGAACAAAAGAGCTACACATTAGTTTAATGAATAAGTCACTCATTTAATTAATTTTGGCCAGGCTAATAAATTAATTACAATTATATCTATCCAAATCTATTTCCAAATTGGAAATAGATTGGAACAATACCTTCAGAAACTTATCATGCAGTTACATAGTTTAAAGGCAAAAACACACTTCCTGCTGATTGAGATCACACAAGGTAATTGCCTTGGCTGATTTTTTACAAGTACTCCTGAGATAATAGAACCAGATAAATAAAACTGAATTAAGCAAAAAAAGATTTTTTATATTCATGGGCTAACAGAATCCACGTCACTCAAAACTTCAATAATATGATGCTCGAGATAGGTGGACAAATTCTCCTTTTCCCAGATCTTCACAAAGATCATCTCCAAGCAATAATGCTATTCCTGTTATACAAAAACAATGGACTGTCTAATTAAGTGTATAATGTAATTTCATGAAAATATTATCTGCCACCAAATGAACTAACTAGTGCTACCCATGCTTTAGTATAATATGTTTCATGAAAGTGTTAATCCATCCAGTCAGCAAGTCTACATGATGTCAGAAGGTACAATGCTGCTTTAAAGAACTCTCATACTCCTATTTCAATTATAAATACTTTATTAATCTTTTTAAATTTAATTCCTTGTCTACTAATAAACTGGTGGTATAGTGTCAGTGATATTTATTGTATTTAATCTTTTGTGTAATGATTCTATATCTCTATAAATATATAAATCTGCAATTTATTTTCATCTGCTTCACACTTTGTATATTACTTTATTTTAGTGTGGCAAATTTAATAAATTTATATTGTATTATGTTTTATGTATTTTGATTTGGATTTGAGTTAATATGCCAGTTACACCCAACCTTGTGAGCCTAATTTATTACTATATTCAATCCCATTATTAATGGGAGATTTCATTAATATTCGTAAATTATCTTACAAACACATGCTCACTTGGTTGAGTCATGATTGAGCATAACCTTATATATATATATGTTAATGGCAGATTGTTATTAACAATGCCCTCCTTCTATTAGTAATATCAATTTCTCATTAGGTGCCAAATGCTATTGATTAAATCACATTTTGCAATATTTTGGGAGTAATCTCAATGACCTTCACTTCTTTGAACATAATAAGTTAATCATTTACTCATAATGCCAGTTGAGCATTAAATTTCAAATTATGTTTATATTGCCTATTTAAAACATATGTAGGATTCATTTAAATGAAGTGATAATATGCTCCTTCCTTATGCATAACATTTTAACTGTTATTTAAAGTCATATTGGTACTTATGATATAGTTTAACATTTAGTCATGCCATTATGCTTGATGTTAAATTTATTTAGGGTTTTAATTGATATATCAATGTCATTAGGGACCTGATTAACTTATTTTAGTGTTGCTAACATATATCAGCAGTATTAATTATTATATATTGCTTTGTCATTTTGGGATCACTGGGAACCCTGGACATATCTTGTCTTACATGTTCCAACTATGGGTATGTGCTCTCATGCCCCAGAACACTTTAATGTAGTGAATTTTCTGCATGGGATGACCCTGGAAAACCAGCCCACTGCACTTCCTACACCCACATCTTGAGGGATCATTCCCCAAAAGTGCAGATGTACTCTCTTTCTCTCAATTAATTTTGTATAGGTAATTGCATATTTACATCCCATATTTATTGTAACCTATATTATTATCTTTCATCAATAATATTTACCCACTATTAAAAATTGTATACCAACCATAGTATGCTTATTAAATATATTAATTTAATCACAACTATAAATAATAAAATGCTCTCATTCATTATATATGTTTTATGGTAGTCATTAGTTACATATTCTTTTAATTCTAAAGTGGTGTTAATATTATTAAATTATTTATGAGAAAGTGATATCTAATTATTATTTGCATATTAAACCATGCTGTATTGACTATACACTATATATATGCATTATTTATCCTGAGTTTGGTTCTCCGTTCACATTGTCCTGAAATGGCATATTTGTGTCAACATCATGTTTTGTACAAATATTAAATTATGTAACCCTATGAATCTGTGAACCTAAGATTATTTCCCTGAAACTTATGATTAGAATATACAAATGACTGTGTCATAGTGCATTTATTAATTTTTTTTTTTTTTTTTTTTTAATTTTAAAATTTTTAAAAAAAAAAATTATTTTATATTATTTTAAAAAAAAATAATTTTTATAAAAAATTAAATTTTATTAAATTTTTAATTAATTTATAAAAAAAAAAAAAATTTATTTTTTTTTTTTTTTTTTTAACAAAAAATTTTTTAAAATATTAAAAAAAATTTTTTTTTTAAAAACTTTTTTTATTTTTTTTTATTATGAAAAATTTAATAATATTTTTAAAAAAAAACAAAAGAAGATAAAATTAAAAAAAAGCCAACAACTTTTTAAAAAATTGATACATTATTTTTTAAACGTCAAATAAAAATTTTGGGTAACCCCCCCCAGGGAAAAAAATTGGGAAAGTTAAAGGGTTAAAGCTTATATCTCAACTTATTCAAGTGTTTGAATCATTATTCAATTTAGTCCTAATATTTGTTTATGATAATTTATTATTCTAAGAATTGATTATGTCTGGGTTATCTGATATCCTACTTGTCATAGATAGACACCCCAGTTATTATAATTAAGCCACTCCTTCATTACACTGTTAGTGTCCACCAATGAATTTAGTCTCTCCATCTATAAATATTATATTATCACCTATCACCTATATTCAGCTTCTTTTTAATTAATCATATTTAGCCATAAGATATCATGTCTCTTCACTGTGTCTCTGGATCTGGAATGAATTAAATCCACCTGTATCACTAGAGATGTTGTTCATGTTGTTATAGATTTGGGGAATGGCAAATAGGTTAGAATTTATGATTGCTCCTGACCTGTGTATCTTGGGCATGATTGTATTGAGGTACTTTTGCTCAGATTTTAAGTCATGTTGAATGAACATACAAATTGGACTGGTACATTGTTGTTTTTTCCTGGGCTTGGTGTGGCAACATCATTATGCATTCTAGTGATTATCCTTTATATGTTGAACTTTTTTATGTCCATTTTTTTCTTCTTCTTTCCATCAATTTAGTATGTGAAGGGAATGAATAAATGTTATTTGAGAGTGAAATATATTATTCATTCATTATTTATATGAGACTATTGGTGCACTGATAGGGTGGAGTTAGGCAATCTACATATGTATGAGCATGGGTAACCCAGATATTATTTTTATAAATTGTTAATTATACTGTGTAGGCATGGCACCCTTAGTATTATTATATATGATTATAAATGTTGCCAACAGGTAATTGATTAAAACTGCACGATTGATCAAAACAGCATGATTTGTGTAAGCTTAAGATTCAAACTTGAATGGATAGGTAAAAATGTCATTTTTATATCATTTTATTATTAACCAAATAATAAAAGAATTTATTAGTTAATTTTAGGTACAAGAGAAAACTGGTATGTGAGATGAAGAGGGAAAGCACAGGTAAAGATTTTTCCTCCTATTTATTTGTAGTATTAATAAAAAAATGTTTGATTGTTATTGTAACTTACATGCAGTATATGCTATATTAATATGTAATCTTGTAAAGGGAACCTAGAGCAGACCAGACTAGGGCAAGGTAACATTATGTTTAGTAAAAGAGGGAATTATGGCAGAGATAGGAAGGTTTTGGGAAGTGAGCAGGGTGGTGATAAGGCTGGAGATGATTGAGGGGATGGGAGGAGGTTGATATCCTATTGTTATCCTATTGTTAATCAGAAATTTCAGAGAAATATACTAGTTTTAAAAAAAGGAAAAAATGGTAACTAAAGAACAGAAAATATGACAACAGAAAAAGTGAAGTAGAAAATATCATTCACCTGGAGAATGATAGTGAAGTAACAATATGGAGTTTGATCAGAATACACTCATAGATATATATATACCCATTGAGTAACAAGCCCAGAAATCATGGTTAACGACTCAGAAAATATTATTATATAGCATAGACCTAAGGTCAAAGGCATCAGAGGTTAACCAAAATTTGATAACTATAATGCATAGTCTGTTATGAGGGATGACTGAAGAAGTAAAAAAGGAATTTAAAATACAAAATAAGGAAGCTAAGAGACAAGTCAAGGAAATAATAGAAAGGAGAGGTCTAAAGCTAAATCACAATATGAAGTGATAAAAAAAATACCAACAAAATCAATGAAAATTTCAGAGGATCAAAGAGTGGAGCCAGATGATGGAGGACTGGGTAAAACACATTCGGGGAAACAGCATTAGCTATACACAGTGTTAAAGAGAACTGCCAAAAGATTTGAGATAAAGTCCAACTCTATGAATCTATATTAGAGGAAATGCAACAAAATGTTATGACCCAGGAGGACAAGTTAAAAGAGCTTCAGGAGTCACAAAATGAAATGCAAGCAAAAATCTATGAGCTCGGAGAAAATTCCAAGCATGAACAGGAAACATTCCAAAAGAAGATGCACGAAGTCAAAACAGGTTTACAGAAAACAAATGAAAATGCAATTGGATTTTAAAAAGATGAAGGAATATCTTCACCAGGAACTCAAGCAAATTAAAAGGTGCCAGAGACCCTGTCTAGTGATAGAAGAGAGTTCACACAAGAATATAGTCCAGTATATGAGAATTTAGGACAGATTTAGATGCCATTCACAAGGATAATGAACATCAACAAAGGAAAGTACCTCAGGAAATGATAGTGATCAGGGAACTACTAAAATTGTCAAAAGCCCATATAACCTAATCAGCCATGTGGTCACTCTAATATGGCCCAATTTATTCAAGTGCAAGTTTTTTGTGGAGAGCCAGGGCACAGTCCTCAAGAGTAATTAAAAGGTTTAAAATAACTATTCTTTTTCAATACAGCCAGCCATGAGGTGCAAGTAGCTATTGCAAGCCACTACCTAAAAGGGACCACCAAAAATTGGTGGTACTCACTACAAGATAAGCCTACAACATTTAGTAATTATAGGGCATCACTCCTACAAAGTTATTGGAACAAAAAATGACAGGATAGCATCCTACAAACTTTGTCTATGGTAAAATATAAACCAAAAAGAAACACATACACAATTTTTTATGCCAGGTGGAAAAGTTTTGGTCATTAATGGCATTTATATACTCAGATGCTCATATCATCAGGATCATATCATATAATGAGCTGTCTTGGTTACAGAAGATCCCAATGGTATTACCAACATTGAGGAGATGACACATTTCCTGATCTCAATCAATTATGGATACATTACTCAAGAACCACCAGAAAAGACTCAGAAAACTGATGAACCAAGAGTCCAGATGGTTTAAATAGACAACAACTAAGCAAATTTCATGCAAAGAAGGGATCAAATCAAATGGCTGTAAAGAAATATGATGGTAAGGTTTCAGAACTTCTGATGGCCACAATAGGTTGTTCCTCCCTGCAGTGTTTGACTGAAGGCAGGGACCAGTCAACCTGTTTTAAAGATCCTATAACTACAGTTATTTATGAATTGGAAAACCCAACAGCCAATAGAGGCACAAAATTGTATCCAACTATCAAAGTTAGTGTGGGGACCCATATTATACTGGCACTGCTGGACTCTGGTAGCCAAGTATCTGTCATTTCAAAAATAGAATTCCAAAAGTTTGAATGCTGAGAAAAGACTCTGATGAACTTCCAACTCACCCTATTCAGTTAACATTGGTCAATGGAAGAAAGTCACCAAATGTAAATTACCAAGTCTGGTTGGAAGTCATGCTTCACTGCAAGCCAATTGGCTATACTTTCCTAGTGATTCCAGGGTTAATACATGATATGGTACTAGGGTCCACTTTCCTGACCCAACACAATTGCATCATTGACTACCCCAATAGGGTAGACATGTTACAAGGGAAACCTATAATTTTTGACATGCTAGGGCAACCACCAACTGTAAATATGAGTTGCTTAATGCAGCCCCAAAATTTGTGGAAATCCAGGATCAAATCCCCAAGAGTAAAGGCTACTGCAAGTGAGATGTCCATAGAATCAGAGCTTAGGACCTCCAATACTGGCAGGATAAAGAACCACAATATGGAAATATTATCCATGCACTACAAATGAGAAAGCAAGGGAATTACCCTAAACAAAATATAAGGAAGCATTATCAATATTAGATTGAAGATGGAATATTACAAATAAATACTAAAAGTAGAGATAATCCATGTAAAATACTAGTCCCCAGTAGGTTAAGGATCCAGTTAATCAATCATGTGCATGAATCACTTTGGCATTATGGAATAAAATGGAGGAAGCCATGAGGCATCACTTCTACTAGCTCAAGATGTATGCACAAATTCTGATAATATTGAAAAAATTGACCATGTGTGCACAGTGCATATACCCAAACAAGTCATATGCTGGTGCAACTATCCTATTGTAGCAACAAGACCTAATGAGTTGCTGACCATTGATCATTATGGCCCTCTTCTTAAATTTGGGTGTATCCACTACCTGCTGGTCATATATGATATTTTTTTCCAAATACATTCAAGCATACCCATGGAGAAAAGTTGATTCAAATGGTGCTATACAGGTTCTACAATACAGGAAATTATGTGAACTGGGAAAACCTGATTTCATACTATCTGATTATGGTTCAGCATTTACCTTGAGTAAATGGAAAGTGTGGAGCCTGTGACAAGGACTCACCCAACAGTTCATTTCAGAAACCCACAATCTAACCCATGTGAAACAATCATGAGAGACATAAACAGGCTGCTTCATACAAACATGTTCACAAACCAACTGGCTGGGTGAACCTAATCCAGAAGATTATTGATTGTATAAAGCACATGATTAACAAATCTACAGGTTTTATGCTGAGACAACTCCATTATGGAAAGTGCTGCCTAGAGAGATTTTCAAAATGCCATATCAAAAGATAACACATATATTGACCAGAAACAAGACCAAGAGGCTGTAAGGTTGCATTTGGACCATATGGCAAGAATACATGCACAAAAGAGGCTCATCCAGTACCACAAGTTTGACATGGGGGGGGGGACTTCTTTCCCCCTAACCCCCCCCGGGGGGTTTTTTTTTTTTTTTTTTTTAATTTTTTTTTTTTTTATAAGAGATTTTTTTTTTTTTCTCTCTCTCTCAATAAAGTAAATTAAAAAAAATTTTAAACCCCCTCTTCCCCCCTTTATGGGCACACATATACACATAGCTATTCCCATTCTCCCATAATAATTTAAAATTTTTATCTATAAGTGTTTGATTTATAAGGTTAATTATAGTTTAAATAGTGGGAATATTTAATTCCATAACCATAAGTAGTCATGTGCTGTGTCTATGTATGATGGATACCTATAATATTATATAAAATATTATTACATTTGTTTTATTATTTTTTTAGCATTAGCTCATATGAAATAGTTACAGAAGGTGATGCAATACTTGAGAAAGTTCTAAAAGGTAATTAGCATAACAAATTTAGTAAACAAAAGAGCAACATATTAGTTTAATAATAAAAAAGTCGCTCATTTAATTAATTTTGGCCAGGCTAATAAATTAATTACAATTATATCTATTCAAATCTGTTTCCAAATTGGAAATACTTTTGAACAATATCTTTGGAAACTTATTATTCAGTTACATCTTCTACTATGTTTAAAGACAAAAGCAACTTCCCACTATTTGAGATCAGATGAGGTAACTTGGTATCTGTATTGCCTTGGGTATCTCTATTTTTTATTTGGCTATTTATAGTCTCTGCTATAAGTCACATGGTTTGGTTGAATATCTCAGCCTCATATAGCTATTTGAGTTGGATAGCTGGGTTGGAAGACATGTAGGTGTCTTAAAATTTCAGATTTTCCACTCAATAGATAACTTTTAGATAAATTCTGGCTTTGTGTTGATATTTTTAGATCTAGGGTTTGAAGATACCCTAATGACTCTCTGAGGAGTGCCAAAGCATGAAACCTTTGGTCAGAGGTTTGGGGGAGCTTTCCTCACAGAGATGTTTTAAATGCTTTCTCTGGCTAGTTGACCAATTATCAATGCTCATTGTTTATATCTTACAAGCTTAGAAGAATGTGGTCATGTTATCTATGACTATTTTTTATTTGAGTAATATCATCTATGTTCTTCATTTCTTTTTACAATGATTTTTACAACCCACTAGATGGCTTTGATTGCCCCAGATTTGGAAATATAAGTAGAAGTTCTGAAGATGATTGCTGGGGCAATCAAAACCATCTAGTCAGTTGTAAAAAAGCATTGTAAAAAGTAATAAAGCATATAGATGATATTAATATTACATTTTATATTTATTGTTTTCTTTATAATTATTATTGTGAATTTAGAAAATAAATGTCCATGAATTGCAGCTCAGCTGCCGCTTTCAGTACTCAGATCATATGATTTTTTAAGCAATAAATCATTCCTTTTTTATTTACCTAAAATAATATCTAAATTGAATTTTAAAAGGAAAAAACTAAATATGGAAAATATCAAATTGTAACGTTTCATTTTCCAATATATATATATTTCCATTTATAAATAATTTTATATTCATAAAAATATTTAGATATTTAAAAAAGATTTTATAAATATATTTATATATTTACTGTTTAAAAAAAACAATCAGACATTTAAGTACTTTTTTTATTTAATAAGATAGCAGAAATAGACAATTGTGTTATTAGAAGTGATGGGCGTAGTTAATAGGAAGATTTCTCATATATTATAAAAGATCAAATATTCAGGAAACAAAATACTTTTTTGAAAAAAAGTAGAACTTCAATTTTCTATTTTGAAATCTATCTCATCAAAGATCCTAATTCTTAACATTCTTTTGTTAAAATGCCTTTTCAGAATAATAATATAAAATGAGGTGAATTCAATAAAATAAGACTTGTGGCTAAAATATAATTATAAATCAAACAATAAATAAAATATGTTAAATCTTGATAAAAACATTATCGTTACTGAAAATGAAATCTTGCAATAGCTTCAAGCTTTTATATAGTTATAAGAGTATAGAGATATAAAAAGAGTAATGAAACTATTATTAAAGTGGAATCACAGTTATTTTAGCAAGAAAAAAGGTTCATATGTTAGATTGGTGGGGGGAGGGGGATTTATTAAAATATATTGTGCAAATTTAATATAGACCTTAATATATAAGTAATAAAAATATTTTTTTTAAAATATCCAGTTAATAAAATTAGAAATAATAAAAATTTTAAAAAGTAAATTACCAAATAGAAATTGCTAATTTTTATTAGCAAAACCATTTTTAGAAATTATTACAGTTAACTGTGATTTTAAAAAATGATATTGTAGAAAAAAAGTGATATTGGAAAACTATGTTTTTTTTAATATAATTTGCCTCAAAGTAAAATTGTGGTAACAATAGAAATAAGGCCCCTATGTGGATTAATACTATGATGTACCACTTAGGGTGCTTGCTAAGAAATTCCAAAAAACAAGCCAATTATTTTTATACAGAAATATGTAATAATAAATTAATTATTAAAAAGGTGCATTTAGTCCTATGTATTATTCCATTTATATATAGACATACATAGACAAGCACTATTGGTCTGCCAACCAAAATATCTTTTATATATACAGTTAGATTTTTGTAAAATTGATTTACAAATTCTTTACATATTGATTTATTTTCTATTTTTAGTAAAATAAATTGAATAATTAAATCAAATTTATGCACTATTTTAAAAAGCAATATCTAATTCACATTTGGTCACTTATGTAGCTTATTGCATAATTGGAATTCGCATATTATAGTAAATAGAATAGATGAAAAGAATGCATATATATATATATATATGAAAAACAAAAAACAAGTTAAACTTGCTAATGCTTGTATTTATGATCAATAGATGGTGTTTTACCAAAAACACCATCAAAGCATATGTTTGTTTTTGGTAAAATGCCATCCATTGATCATAAATACAAGCGTTAGCAAGTTTAACTTATTTTTTGTTTTTCATAAATGTACTTTTGAAGTTTTCTTGCAATGATATATATTGTAGAGGCTTCTACTATGTGGTGAAACTGAACTGATATCAGACTCATATAGCTATCTGGCTTGCTATGCTGAGTTTGAAGACATTATGTGTCTAAAAGATTCATGCTTGCAAGCTGAATAGAAATTGTTTCATAAATGCTCAGAGTTTAGTGTTTAGATCTAGTTTCTTATTCCTATCCTTCACTGATGATAGCAAATCAGCTTGAAATCATGATCTGAGGGTGGAACTAATGAAAGAGATAGTGAATACTTATTCTGACCTTTATGTAAACAAACATACGCTTTGACGGTGTTTTTGGTAAAAGGCCATCTATTGATCATATATATATCATACAAATAAAATGTTTGTTAATTAAAAACTATTGTCATAATAATAAAAATAATAAATATAATGATAATTAACTATTATGTACACGCTTTCAATCTGCAAAAGTACTTTAGGTTAATTCCTTAACCCTCCTCAACTGCTATATTTAGAAAACATAACAGAAGCAAACATCATCAACTCAAATCCTGTGAATTCTGAATTTTAACACTAGCAGCTTGTCTATTAATTATATTCATTTTTTCTATTTATTAAAACTGCCTTCTTAATTTTATTTTATTATTGTTTTTTTCTTCATGAAGAATCAAAACTTTCAAGATCAAATTTAAATTTATATGTTTTTTCATGATCCAAGAAAAGTGAAACAGTCATTAAATCATTATTATTTTTACTTTTCACATGCTTGTATAACAATTCATGTTCCTTTAATTCTTTCTCAATTACAGCATCTTGATTCACCTATATATGATAACATACATTCACAAAAAAATTCATATACAACACTACATTTCTGCTTGACCGTTATGAAATTTTTAGAATTATTCACTAACTTATTAATGTTATTTGTAACACAAAATGAAACATTAAACACATCCTTATAAATAAATTTAAAAAATTCCACTTGTGCATTTGAAATTCATGGGATAGACATCCATTTTTTTATTATCCATCTTCAACTCTTTTAAATTATTATAACTCTTTTTAAATAGACATAACATATTATTAATCTGTTCCATCTTATAACCAATTTCAAGTAATTTCTTGGCAAATATCTCAATTTTTTTTTAATTTATCATATAAGTTTTAAAATACTATTATTGTAATTGTGAATGCAGTAACTAAAATTCATATAATAATAACAAAATAATAACTTTAACAAAACTGTAAACTTTAGTATTTACATGTTTATTTTTTTTAAATGAATAAAGTCAATTCTCAATTTTTATATCACAATAAATAATAAATGTTTCATGCATCAATATTATTGTTGCCATAGTAATACATTCCAATGCTCCCAGGTTAATATATTCTCTACTATTAAAATCAAACAAAAAACATTTTTACAATTGGCATTTCAATTGCACAGCATACAGTGATATAGTGTATGTGCATAAATATATATAAAGTTGAAAGGAAAAGTAGAAATAAACACAGACATAATTTTTTGTAGATATTTTTCTATATTTTTTAAAATCAAATAATAATAAGTAAATGGTTAAATAACTCTGGGTTTAAAATAAAATTTCATTATGAAATTAATATTTTAAAAAGATCTGATAAGTATTATTTGTAATTCTGATTTTGAAATTTAAAAGTAAGCATGTTTTCTGATAATTTTAAAAAATGTCTATTTTTAAAATCTTTAATTAATTTGTAAATTTCTATTATCTAAGTAAAAACATGTATGTAGATTCCAGAGAGATAAAAATAAAACTCTGTTTTCAATAAAGGTGTTGTTATCACCTCAGAGGATTCTATAAGAGTGTTGATAAAAATATCCACTGCAGTCTGGATAGTAGTTTTTGTAAGAATGGGTCAGCTGCAAAGTTGGTTACAATATTTTGTTGCAGCTTGTTAAAGTTTGCAGAAGTTGGTTTTAGCTGACCACACAGTTGGCAGAATAGCTACCATGAACTGATGTAGTTGAAGGCAGGAAAGTAGATTAAGAAACTGCTACTATTTTCCTGTACAGGAGTTAGAATTTACATGGGGGAAATGATCCACTTTTTGTGCTGAAATCCATAGCCTTAAACATGAGAGGACAGTTGCTTGCCTGAAATCTATCAAACTAAAACAGCTACTTGTCTAGAATAATCCTAGACAGAAAGAAAGACAACCATACCTGAATTATATACTTTTATCTGATGATGACAATTGCCTGGATTGACAAAAAACAGCTTTTCCAAGAGAAACACCAGCTGAGTAAAGTAATAGATATACATATGCTGCTGTATATATATGCAGAGAAGCACAGATAAATGTGTATACAAAAGTGAGCTGTTTTTAAATAATTCATTTGGATGACATTTTAAGTCTATATTTTTACATTTAAAGACATTTATAATTAGTTAAGGGGTAACCTACTAAAAAGCTTTCTAACCTGTCGAAAATTGACTATCCTTTTTTTTAAAAAAGAATAAAAGAAAGCTGTAATAGAATTTGATAACTGATTTTGAAATTATAACTATATGTTGTTTATGCACATTTATATGTGTGGAATTTTCTGTATGTTTTCAAAATGGAATTAATAAGGAAAATATAATATTATTGTAACAAATTAAAATATGGCATATATGTAAAATTTAATCATTTTTTTGTAATTATTAAATATCAATTGAATATATTAATTGTATATTAGAAATCGCACATTTGTGTGCACATATATGTAAATTAATGTAACAACTTGAATGTTGAATAGTAATTATTTAAATCGCAATGTGATCATTTGAAATTTTGTATTGTAATCAAAATCAGAAAGCTTATATGTGTGTAATTTTATTTTTGTAGGAACTTAAATTCATTTTTTATTGTTATTTTTTAATTGTTAAAAATTGTTTCCATCATCTCTTGGTCACATACAGTAATAGAGCTTGTGTTCTCTCTGCTAGATTCATGCATGGTATGAATATATAAATGGGGGTGTATATTAGTGCTTTTGGGACATCCAGCGATGATCAATCGTCATCATCCTGGTTGGAGCAAAAGAGAATATTCTTTAAAGCCCATGCACTATATTTTATTTTTAGTTTAGTCTTATTAGAAGTTAAGTTTACAGTTAGATAATACAAGTGGCCTGAGCATTGATGATGATGAGCATATTTTAAATGTCCCAGCATTATTGTTTCAATTTCTGATTATTGTGTATTCTAATGAATGGGCACTAAGCTGGTGCATCCAAGTTATGTTTAAATATTTGTCTAAGCTGGCAAAGGCTCAATAGTTAGCCTGGTCTACCAAAGACCCATTTCCGATCCAGTCACAAGGTTGACTGTGGATTTATATTTTTTATTGTTCAAATCCAGTCACAACATTGACTGTTGATTTATTGTACTGATTTGTTTATTCCCATCAATGATGATGGTGAGTGGTTATTTCTCTTCATATTTACTTATACTTACTTTTACTTTTTGATAATGCTGGTTGATATATGATTGATGTATAGTTATTTTAGTTGCTCTTCTGATATCTCAATGACCTCATGGAGATCTTTTGATCTCATGCTCTTATAAAATACTATATCACTTATATAAACTTTAGCACATTATTGATATTTCATTTTATTGTTGACTTGGGAGTGATGATGATTTGCCATCACCCAGTTCTTTCTACTTTTCGATAGCCCATTCTGTTACAATATATATATACTTATGAAATATATCAATATATTTCTTTTTTAAAAAAAAAAATTCATTGTGCATTTTTATACATAGAAAAAAGTTGTCATGGCAAAAATGTTCAGTTGTATAGCTATCATTATCATTTTCAACCATTATCAATATACTGCAGGATCTAGTTTCTCCAATCTCTATTCTCTTTTCTCCACATGACCTCAGCATATTTCTTTATTTTATCAATCCATCTCACATGTTGTCTCTTTCTAGATCTTTTTACAATCTCTTGAAATAATGTTTAAGATTTCAACTGCCTATTATTGTCATCTTTTCTAGCAATATGTCCAGCTCTACTCCATTTTTTTCAATCTCTTTTTCTTACTCCTAACATAATCTCTCCAAACTTTATTGAATGCTCTAATGTCTCTGTATTGCTCTTCTGTTAAGTATTCAAATCTCAGATTCACAAGTAACAATTGGTAAAAACACATTTATTAAAAACCTTTATTTTCAAACATATAGGTATATTTCCTTTTAATATTAAGTTATTTCTACCAAAAGCACTCCAACCAAATTTAATTCAAGATTAATTTTATTTATTATATTTTCATCTTAGTAATAATTTGACCAAGGTATTTTCAGTTGTTAACTTGTTCTAACTCATCATTATCAATCATTATTTTCATTTTTGAAAAAATACATTGAACATTATTTTAACTTTTTTAGCAGTTATCTTTAGTCCTACTTTCTTACTTTCATTTCACAACTTTTGAAACATCACCTAAATCTGGATGACTTAAATAATCTCCATTTATTTTTATTTCCTTAGCTTCTCATTTTAATACACAAAATATCTTATAAAACTACTATAAAAGTTCTGTGAAATATGGTATCACTCTGTCATATATCCTCCATATTAATATTTTTAATATCACCATGAAATCTAATCATTGATGTTGGTTTTGATAAATATTCTTCATATGACAATATCTTGAATCTATATTTTAATGATCCAATTCTTTAATCATGGAAGAAATCCTTACAGAATCAAATGCCTTTTCATAATCTACAAATCCAAAGTATAATGTAAAGTTGTAATAATTAAATTTGTAAAGGACATGGTCATTATGCATAGTCAGTAAAGTAATATATATTAAGGCTATAACCTTAAGACCATGCTTGAAAAATGACAGTAGGGACCTCTACAATGTTAACTGGTATTTATTGTTTTTTTTTCTATAACTTTTCTCAATATTTGGATAATGTACTATACTAAAATCATTTTTAAATCCAGCTTGTTCTTTGGTTAATTAGAATTCAAAGTTCTCTGTAGGCAATTTGTAATTACATTAATAAAAAATTTGTATAGAATTGATAAAGACTGATAGATCTATAATTTCTAATATTTTCTGGCTATATTTAGGGTTAATTTTATTATTACAAGATTAATGTACATCAATATTCAAACTAAAAAGAACACTCAACACAGAGGATAAAACAACAAATCAAAGTTTATTAACTCTATGTAAAGAAATAAGAGTAACTCTTTATTTATATAACTAGCTTCCTTGAAAATTGTTCTTACATTAAACACTGTTGCAAGTATAATTATATATCTTCTCGCCATAGATATTCATCATCATCTTTGGGGCTTAATTCTACTACTCTACTCCCATCCTCTCTCCTCAACACTAAACACTTACTCAAAACTACTGCTTATACTCTTAACTCTGGCCATTTTCAGTATTTCTTTATTTGCACTGGCATAATCTACATATATTTGTATTATGAGTTGATATTTGCATAGTTAGCATATATTTGTACACTTTGTATAATAGCATACATTAATTTTCTAGAGAGTCCGAAAATGAGGGTGATAATCAATATCCATCCGTCTGATTATTTATTATATACAACATTTTAATTTTATTTGACATCATTTTATATATATACACATACACACATATTTGCTCATACATTGCACTTCTTATCACCTTTCTAAAAATATTAATATTGCCTTATTCCAATCATTTGTTACACCTTTATCATTTAGACATTTGGTATATAATTTTGCCAACAATTTCTTCGCCAGCTTTTTTTAAGACACCGATTATAATTCCATCATTAATTGGAGTTTTTACCTTTTGCGTGGATTTAATTGCATAGTTCATTTCTTCATTTAAAATGAAATAAATAGTTAATCTTTATTATTTATAATGACGTAGCAATATAAGAATATATGAATGGACATCGAAATTTCTTGCCAGGAGTTTAGATGATTTCTTGGTGGTAGGTGGCGTCCAAGTAAATCCTATTCAGAAGTGTATTTTTTCTATGTTTATTTTTTTTTATCTTTTAGTTTTAACCAAAAGTAATTTTTTATTGGCACCAAATGCTTTACTTTTAATGCGATCCCTAACATATATTTGTCTGAGAATATGCATTAGAATATTATTATGTCAGGTTTGGTTGCTTACCAATTTATACTAAATCACACCCTTTTTTTAATTTCTTATATAACAATAAAGACTTGAAATTTACTAAATCTTTTTTTTTCTGACTACATATATTTGCATTACTTTTATAGAAATTGACTGTTTTAGCTAATAAATTCTTTAATTTTGATGATTTTTGTAATTTAATTGTTAAATGCTCCTGTATAATCTATACATTCAAACAGACTTTAATTTGTAGATATTTGTTAAATGTAAAATATTTATAAGTTATAAATAAATGTTTAAAATAGAATTGAAGAATATATCTTGTTCAAAAGTAATCAACGTTTTTTTATTTTAAAAAAAAAAAAAACAGGAAAAAACATTGCAATTTAAACAGACTTTTTTATTTTAATATGATTATTAAGTGGGATCGTTGTGTTTTATTTTTGAATTTCATAATAAAGTTTGTCGCTGGAAGGCATATTAGAATATTAAAAAGCAAATAAAAAATATCTATAACAATAATTAGCTAGATATCATAGGTGAATGTTTCTGATTAGTTTTTAAACTATTTGCAGGTCAATTCGTTATTTAGGCATTATATATATAAACATACATGAATACATTACATGGTAGTGTTGATAATAATACTAATGATAATGATGATAATGAAGAAGAATCCGAAGAAAGTTATAAAATAATGTCTTAGAAATAATGTATAGCACATTTAATAACATCTTTTTATAAAAAATAATAATCAAAGATCTTACAAAGTCCTTCAGAATCTACCAATGCACCTTAAGATACAATTAAATTATTTATATAAATTTTTATTTTAATATATGAAGTTTTTTTTTTACAGTACATGCTTTTTCATACCTTCACTTCAATATGTAATATATAGGGGGTTTGAACTCAGACTTCCACATGACCCTCAACTATCCACGCTATCTCATACTGCTGACACGATCACACACATGTCGAAAAGATAAATAATCATATTTCGTGCTAAACCAGTATTCGTCAGTTGGTTTTATTATAAATATTTTCTCGTAATCATAAATAAATATATCTACTAATTATTACTTAGATATACAAGAATATACATACACAAAAATTAAAATGTACTACTTTTTATTTTCCGTTATCGTTTTTTTTTTAAAGTATATATTTGCACAACATTAAAACTAGTGGCGCATCTTATTATTTTGTCTATTGTTCTCATACATACAAAAAATATATAAACATTTTTTTCTATGATGTGATTGGAGGAGAGGTGTTGTTGTTAATGTGTATAACTGTGAATTGCTTGGTGTAATAACGTTATAAATTTATTAATTTTTTTACAATATATATAGATAATTTTTAATGCATATTTTCATTTAAAAATTTTTCATCTTACTGGACGAAAAAAAAATGGTAAAGGTTTACTTTAGTTGCCCCAATATGTTGGCCCTCTATTGGTTAAAATTATAACTAAATTTTTAGAAACTTTTACGTATATGCTATTATATTACAATTGCATTCAAATTTATTCAAATGTAAAAGATAATAATAAAAAAACATTTACCTTTTTAAAAAATTTGAATGTTGGCTTAATTATACAACATTAATTAAAATAATTAGTTTTAATTTATTTGAAACTTAAGAATTTGAACTATCTATATTTATAGCACATGTTACAAAAAAAAAGACGTCTTCTGTGTTCAAAAGTTCGAATTACATGCACAAGTGTACAGTTTTATAGTTGGAAAAATGGCTGCTATATGTTTAGTTCCAGATGATGAAATTTTGAATGTTGCTGCTATTCTGGCAGAAGACTGAAATATGCATCAGTTATGTAATGTCATCCAAACTCCAGAATTGGCCATCAAATAGCTTGCATGAAAACTCCTTCTGAAGAACTATAACTTATGCCAACAGTGCGGTGTTCATTGTTCACTGGTAATGTATTCTACAAGCTTAGATGGGTGTATATGGCAATGCAGAATATGTCACCATAGCAGCTCAATCAGAAAGGGGTCTGTCTTTTCCTCAAAGTCATCTGCCTCTGGGAACAATTATAAATATAGTGTATTTGTGGGTGCATAATTTTCCCCGAGAATACATTGTGCATGAGACCGGCATCAGCAAGAAAATAGTAATTGACTAGGCCAATTTTTTCTGGAAGGAATGTTCCGTATATTTTGACACACACAACAATACCACTTTTTTCTTCAACTTCCTAGTATGCATAGGACATAATTATGCTTAAAAAAGTAAATATTTTTATCTTTTACATTTCAATAAATTTTAATGTAATTATAATATAGTAGTATATACATAATTTACACTGAATAAATTTTAATATAATTGTAATATAGTAGCATATACATAAGATTTTCAAAAAGTTAGTTATAATTTTAAACAATAGAGGGCCACCATATTGGGGCCACTAAAGTAAATCTTTACCAAAAAAACATTCCTATTTAGGAGATGTAAAACTGCTAATTTTAAAAATAGAGCCATGCTTTTGTATATGGGTGCACATAAATTGAAGATTTCTGATATACTTTTTGAATGTGCATATTTTAAAAAAATATTGGAAAAAAATGTATAGTCTTTTTTTTTTTTGTTATCATTAATGTGTCAAATTTTAACTAGTAATTAAAAATTAAATAAATATATTTAGATATTTTTTCCTTAATTAAATACATTTAAAAAAATGTGAAAAAAAACTTTGTATATAGATTTTTAATAATAACTTAGAAAGTTACAATTTTTTGGACAGCCTGTATTATTTTTGCTTCTATAATTTTTATTTTTATTTTTTTTAAAAAAAAAAAAAAACAACAGTATTATAGCAGTAGTTGTAAAGCAGAATGTAGTGAAAGTACTAAAAGTAAATATTATAAATCTATTTTTTTCTAAATGTAAATACATGGAATGTTTGAACTTTACTTGAAAACTCATTAAAATCAAAACGAAGAATAGCACTGGTGGCTTAAGTTCAATATAGCTGCTCTAATTGACATTTATATTTCAAACCTGAAGTCAAAGAGCCATATGATTACTTTAGATTCTCATGTTCTCTATATTCCAACCCTTTGAAACCCACTGCCAAACTTACAGGACATTTTACTATGTATACCCTATCTAGGTTTAATTTTGTAATCTAATAATGTGAGTCATGTAATCTGTTTGATTTATTGCTTGATCTTTGATGTGATTGTCAAATATGTTCACCTTGAAAATTTTGTTTATTATCCCTTAATTACGGAATGATATATATATATATATGTTCCTAATGATGCTCCTCCTTTTGTTATATTCTATATACTGAGGCTCACCATATTTGTCATTTCTGTAACCCAATAACATAAATAATATAATTCTATTGTATTTATTGATCAATCTTGGGTGATATTGTCCAAAACATTCACCATACAATCTGTTTCACCCTAATAATGTTATTATAATTGTATATTCTCCTTTGTACATATTTCCGAGTTTTTATATCTAACCTTTTTATCCAAGGATATATATATATATATTGTACTGGTCAAAAAAAAAGCCAACACATCAACAAACCCAAACTCAAAGTCAGATTCAAACTCAGGTGGTTCAAACTGAATTCAAACCCAACTCACGAGCTCAGATCAAATCAATGGATGACATATATCGACGGTACATGACTATGTGCCAAGGAACTAGCTCAACGGATGATGATGATCAATGAGACCCCTGATTTAACTCTAATAAAGTATAATAAAACTAGTGTAAAATAAAGTTCAAATATATATAACATCACTTTCTACTGAAACATTTACTTTATCGAGATCTCAGTTGAATGAGTAACTAAGATCATAATTTGTGTCTATAGGGTGTGGGGTTTATTAAATCAAAGCCACAACTGTTGGGCAGCCAAAAACATAACCATGTACCAGTCGAAAAACCCACCTTAAGAACTGCAAGTCAGTTTCAAACTCAGCTGAACCAAAACTGAATTCAAACCCAACTCAACAGCTCAGATTAGTAGAAATCTAAATCAATGGTACAGTGCTATGTGCCAAGAAACTAGTGGGCACCAAAAACATAACCAATGTACCAGTCAAAAAAAAGCCAACACATCAACAAACCCAAACTCAAAGTTAGATTCAAACTCAGGTGGTTCAAACTGAATTCAAACCCAACTCACGAGCTCAGATCAAATCAATGGATGACATATATCAATGGTACATGACTATGTGCCAAGGAACTAGCTCAATTGATGATGATGATCAATGAGACCCCTGATTTAACTAATAAAGTATAATAAAACTAACTAAGAATCTTTATAAGTCAACTCATATATATATATATATATATATATATATATATGATGAGTTGACTATATAAAGATATATATATATATGTGTGTGTGTGTGTGTGTGTGTTCAGGTTGCCAATACAGACAGTGAGCATTAATATTAAAATAATTTGAATAAAAAAAAAAAAAAAAAACCAAATTTGTTAATAAAATGTTTAATAATAATAATTTTGTTCAACTTTTAGATTATGATATGGATTATCTCTAGTCTTTAAACAGAATTTATGTTTACAATAAGAATGGCAGTCCTTATTATATGCCAATACTATTATGCAATGTTCTAGGAGAATTATATATATCTATGCCCCGACGAGGAAGTAAAGGTGGATAAGGATATTTGGCTGTGACAGAAATTATGATTCGAATTCTAAAAGAAAGAATGTGAGATTTATTTTCACATTCGTAAATCAATTCACAAAGAGCAAGATATGTGTTTAGGGCACAACTTTAATATTTAATATGAAACTTAATCATAAGTGAAGATGAATTTGTTCGACTTTAATAAAATCAATTCATCATGATTTACGAGCATGAGAGCGGGGCTTTATTGGAACTGAGAAGTAAACAGTACTGACGTTTTATGAGCTATAAACATGAACATGAGAAATATGATGGCTGGTCAGTGATTTAAGTATGAGGGCAGCTTGTGTCTTATAAGTCTTTAATGCCCTTTAAAGGAGATATGGAACACAGGGGAAACAAGGCCGGGTCATAGCCATGAGCCTTTGGTGTTCCAATATAATAAAAAAAATGAGCAAATGGAGGAAGTGCTTTTTTCCTAGATAATTAAACTAATAGAAATATCACTGAGGACAAGCCTATGAAGCAGGAGATGGCTCACATCAGCAATGTTCGGAAAATAATGACTTGGTAATCATCGTATTTAAATAATAAAACCCATTTTATATAAAGAATGCTTTACGTGATGACCTGATCAAGTTAAATTAAAGTCAAATGTGCTCTAATCAAAAAGTATTTAATACAATTAGAAATTATATTAATTATGCCCTAAATCTCATGCCATTTGAATTAGAATATATTCATTTAATTCTTTTATCAACCTTTTTGCGAAACAATATATTAATGTGAATAAATAGATATTATAAACTCAGTAAAGTGGCCGGGAGCATAGGTTAGAAATTGAGCTAATAATTTGTTGTTATTAGCCATTAATAAAATAGCAAAAATTGTATAAATCCTTCAACTCAATAATTAATAGAACTGTATCAAATTAGTTCTAGTGGGTAAGAACTACTATGCAACGAATGAAATTATCGAGTTGAAGTTTTACTGGCATATAATAAAAATAAAAGACATTAATAATCATCTCAAATATATAATAAGGTTAAATAAGCGAACCGCCATCATAAGAAAAGAGAAAGTTAACAAATATTAAATTTAAAGACTAGAGATTAAGATAGAGAATTACTACATAATTTAAAATAGCATGAATACATTAAGGAAAGAGAAGAGTTTTTAACAGTACTTAATTTAAAGGTAGTGTAAAATAAAGTTCGAAGACCAGCCAGAAAGTAGCGGTTCATATAAGAAAGATATTACCATTTCTTCATGGTTGGCTCCTTAAATTACACACGGCAGAGTCCAGTTGGATGAAATGTAGATGTGCATTTTGGAAAATTATTTGAATGACATTTTGAAGGATTTCTCTATGGTTTCGGCAGCTTACAATTGGTATATGAATTTTTATATTACAGCCACATTGAAGATTTTCAGGGGACTTCAGGAACCGTAGTCAGACTCCTGAAGTTAAGCCCCCCCCCACCATGGCAGAAACACTATTTTACTTCATAATTTAACTGGGCGACTTCTTCTCTAATGAAATATATATGGCTTCTCTTAATGAGGAATAAATAGCTGCTTGGAAACTTTTCCTGGACTCCTTATACGGTATCTGATGCCTTCAGGCTAGCGCTTCTTTCCTAATCAATCTTACAAAAATTTACTAGTTGTTTTTAGATACATTCCTTCGATAAGGCTTTCAAACTCATTAACTTGAATTCATTTTCTAATTAGAAAATGAATTTTTAAAATCAGAAAATGATTTTAATTAGGACTGTCCTTACATTTTAAAGACTTATCTTTTTCTAATTAATAAAGACTTTACCCATTATTTTTGGAAAGGGACAATCTGAAAGCTTATCGAAAGAATGTAGCTTTTAATCACTAAAAATTTGAACAAACTATTTAAAGTAAAACAAAACATTCCCGACGCAATGAAACTTTAGAACGAATATGTACATTTAAATATTTATAAATATATACACACAATCCACGCGGTTATATTATATATAAGTTCATGAATAATTCTATCATGAATTTATTAATAGAAATGATTAGTTTAAATCTCAAATGAGTTAATTTTAAGACACATTTATAATAGTTTTTCTTTAAGGAAACTAGCATGGACTGAACGTATAAAGCCCCATTGCATCGGAAATTCAAGGTTAATACAAGGGTTTGAAGTTGGCTACATCTGAAAGATCAAGCTAGGATCGAACTTAGATCTGACTGCTTCAATATATATATATATTGAAACAGAAATGCTGTTTTACGTGAGTATTTATTTTAAGAGCTATTTTACGCTCCCACCTAAAAAAACAGCAGATGTAGAAAAAAGAAGTTGATTTCATAATTTTTTAGAAAAATATAGTGAAAAGTTTATGAATGTACAAGAAAATCATTATTTTCTAGAACTGAGAAAAGAAATAAAGATAAACATTCATTATTGATTTCATAATTTTAGATTATGATATAAACACATCACTCATATTTATTTAAAGCTGGCACTTTTTTTAAATATTACATTTTTAATTTTTGGAATGATGTTGTCGTACAAAGTATAATAATTGCTTGAGGCAGTCTTATCAAATCAGAAATTATGGCTTATTCTTATGATTTTTTATCTGTCCTGCTAAAAGTAATGTCCAATCCTTAAGAAGAGAAAAGCACTCAGGCTTAAATGAAAGCTGTGCAACAAATCAAATACAGTGGGCAGTGCTGCCTAATCAATCCAGATATCAGAGTATAAATAGTTGAGTTATAAGTTCACAGGAGATTTCAAAAAGATTTTGAAAAGAGATTTTAAAAAGATTTTTAAAAGATTTTAAAAGTAAGAAAAGTGAAGAGTTAAAAAGTTAAATTTTTCATCTGACTATTTAAATGACAGCTGATTTTAAGGAACCTTGGAATATAATATTTATAGCCACTGTTAAGAATGAAAAAAGAAAATATTAATAAGGAAATCATAACAATGGAAGGCTAATAGGTAACAGCTTCTTCTCTTCATCTAAAGCCATATTTCTTCAAGATTTGCCTGGGTGAACATCATGGAAAGTAAATAATACCATTCAGCTTAAATGCAATGACCCCTTTTGAAGGCAGTCGCATCATGGATATGAAGGAACAAACTGGATAAAATAAGGTAGCAATTTCATAAAATATTTATTACTTATGTGTTATAAAAGACAAAATAAAACATCTTTCTTAAAGGAAATTATGAATAAATATAGCTATGTGAAAATATGTTTTATTATTGATAAATTATAAATGAAACTGCTGATCAACTTATATCTAAAAACATACATCTGTGGCAGACCAAAAAACAATATTTATGCTATATATTAGAATATCTAAATAAAAATTACAATTGCTTACATGCGTATTGATTGTATATAAATATTACACATAACTATAATTAAGTAATATTTACTGAGGTTATAACCTCGATAATATGCGAATAAAATGTGATAGTAGGGACCTCTACAGGTGTTTTAATCACAAGCTTACGCTTCTTCCATAGCATAAGCTTGTGGTTAAAACACCTGTAGGGGTCTCTACTATCACATTTTATATGCATATTATCGCGTAAGCTTGTGGTTAAAACACCTGTAGAGGTCTCTACTATCACATTTTATATGCATATTATTGAGGTTATAGCCTCAGGAAATATTACTTATGTAATCAATGTGCGTTTAATAAATTTATAATTATAACTATAAGTAACTAAATTATAATAACATGTTTATAATCCAGATAAAATTAGAAAATATCAAAATGAATGTATTTATACAAAATGAATGTATTTAGTAAATTTATACTATATTATGAATAAATTCAAACATTTAAATATGAATTAGTACATCAATAAAAGTTAATGGTTATATGTGCATAATGAACCACATACTTAAATAAGTTGAAAGATTAAGAAACCTTTTTTTTTTCTTTTAAGAAGATTTTATTTATTATTTGAAAACTCTGAGAAAAGTAATATAAACACAGAATTAAAACATGTTATATATACGAGTTGAGAAGTAAGAATACCAAAACAAAATGTCATGGTTAAATGTACAATGATATACCTGGAGTTATTGATGCGTATAGGTTATATATATGTCTTATAAAATTGGAAATACCAAATAAATGCATTTGCAAGATGAATTGATATCTGGACAGATGGAAATACATACACTTATATTTTACCTGAATAACCAATGGATATAAATGTGCTTATATTGACCGATTCAAACCCTGAAATAGATAACCAATGAACCTAGGCTACATGTGCTTATATTATGGATTCAAACCTGGATTTGGATAACAATGAATAGAAATAAATTTATTACGCTTTGACTAACTTAAAATTAACTGGAATAATAGAAATGCTCTTGTCTGTAAAGAATATATTCATACATGAGTTAATTTAAGCCACATTACATGTGACAACTACCTACAAGACTACAAATCAGAATTAAGTGAAACTCTGAATTAAATAAAATGTTATCAATTATTTTCATTATTATCTCTGTAGTCTTCATATATTGCACTCCTCTCTGTGAATAAACTAAATAACTAAAGATGTAAATTGTTAAAGAACTATTGAAAGAAGGACTTTATTATACAACCAATTACATTCTTTAAGTGCTATTATTGGAAGTATACCAAAAAAACACAATGGACCATATATGAAATATTTGTTTGAATTAAGTGAAACTCTGAATTAAATGCTATCAGTTGTCTTCATTATTATCTCTGTTGTCATCATATATTGCTCTCCTCTCTGTGAATTAATTAAATAACTAAAGATGTAAATTGTTAAAGAACTATTGAAAGAAGGACTTTATTATACAACAAATTACATTCTTTAAGTGCTATTATTGAAAGTATACCAAAGAAATACAAGGGACTGTCGATGAAATATTTTGTTTCATGGACATTTATTTAAACCTGTTATTAAATAAAATTATTGTTACTTAAAATTAATTTTAGTAATCCAGTTTTTCAGTTCTATTATTTTTGCATCACTTATCATTCATTGCACTTGTTCACAGGAATTTCATGCCTTCTGAGCTATGTCTGGCATAACTAGACCTAGGTAAGTCAGGTTGTAGTGAGATGGAACTCTAGTGGCACCATTTGGAAAACCAAACACAGAAATGTCTGAATGCTTCCAGTCTCTATGGTGCTACATCCTCTAATGAGCAAGAAATAGTTGTAAGGGAGGATAACATCTGTATTGGGGAATACCAATCGATAGTTCCTTCCTGCAACATGCTCCTCAGGAAATTGTTACAACCAAGGTAATAAAGGGGTTGTGCGAGTCTGGTCACAATATATATATATATATATATATATACAGTATGTGCGATCATCACAATATATATATGTGTGTGTGTGTGTTCACAATGGTGCTACACATTTTGTATGCATTGTGTTATGCCTTTTACTGTGAATAAGGTTTACTTTTGGAATTAAGTCTAATAGAGCAGATAAATGGTTATATGTTTTCAGAAGGCAAGTCAATCAATGAGATGAGAATGCATGATGTTGGCTTTGCTATAAAGTCTAATTTATTATCTTTTATTCTAGAAATTCCTTGACATATTAATGAAAGATTAAAGGCATTAAAACATGACTTAGACAAGGGTACCTGTGCTAATTTTATTAGTGCATATATTCCAACATTAAACTTAAAGAATTTAGAAAAAAGCTGTTGTTCCTTGCTAAATAGCATTATTACAGCAATACCATTAAAAGATAAATATTCTCTTTTTGGATACATTAATACACATTTTGCTACATATAGAAGATATTGGTTAAATGTTGTTGGAAATAACAATATGAGTGCTATAAATTTAAAAGTTTGTTGCTATTGGATTTTTGGATAACATATGGATTGATTATCACGAACATGTGTTTGAGTTGAAAAATCACTATAAAGAAACATGGATGCATCTTCAAACAATGGCAATTAATATATTACATTATAGGTCTAGTTCAAAATCAAAATACCAAAAAGTTCATATTATATAAGCACTTATAAGTGATTATTGATTAATTGCATTAAAAAAATAATAAATCTTATACCAAAGAAAGTTACATTATAATCGATAGTGACTCTTTAAAGGTGTCTACTAAATATATTACTTTTCAAACGCTATTTATCCCAAATTTGCTAATTTGGTCTTTGAAGATTGTTAAGTTATTGACTGTGGAATTCTCTTGAGGAACATTATAGATATAACTAATTCATTTTTGGCTTCACTAAAAAGAAGGATTATGGCAGAATGTTTTTTTTTTTTTTTTTGCAATGATCTTATTATTAAATAACTTGATTAAAGGGGGGGGGATATGAACCTCATAAAATGTTTTAAAATGATTGGTATTTTAAAACTTCAAGAAATATATAGATATAAGCTGATGTAGATCTTTCCTTGATGCACTGAAATCAACATATAGATTATCATACATGAAGGCAATACTATTTTGAACTGGTAGAAGATATATTTGATTATTTTTTTAACAATGATACAAAAATTGAAATTATAGTTTTTAATGATGTATTCGTTTTATCTATTCATTTAGATTTGGATAGAGATATTCAGTTAATGAATACAAAACATCTCTTTTTAACTTAAAAATACAAAGGCTACAGATCCAGAGGAAGTTTTAAAATGTGATTATGATATGTTAACATCAAAATTTATTGAAAGTTTTTTTAAAGAAATATATGAACTCATGAAAATGTACTCCCACCCAATTTTTAAAAATAAAGGTAATAAACTACATTACAGTATTTGTTGTAGAATATCATTATTATTACTGTAACAAAGATATTTTCAAGAACTTTGTTGAATAGGCTGTTTCCAATCATAAGTGAACGGTTATTAGAGACTCAATATGGTTTCAGAGAATCAAAAAATACCAGTCATAATTTTGTTTCCAGATAAATACAAGAAAAGATTCGAAACAAAGGAGTGATCTATATATTGCTTTTATAAGACCCATCAATATATTTTCAATTTTCTGGATATGATTCTATATCATTCACTATTGTAAAATTATTTCTTCATTGACTGAATATGCAAAAAGTTAACAATAAAAAATTTCCTAAAGGGGTGTTTTATGAATTCAAGTATCGGGTTGTTGTTGTTGTTGCTTTTTTTTTTTTTTTGGTAGGTGGATTTCATTCACATTATAATAATTATTTTAAAGACATTTTAAAGAAGTGAATTGTTGATTGTTTTCATATGGAAGATGTGTCTGAGAATGTGAAAAATTATTATTGGGAAATATTTTAAAAATAAATGTTTTTGGAAGTTGAAAGACAACAAAGCAAAATATCCCAAAACAGAACAATTAATCGGTATGTTTTGTATGTGGATGTATTTGTGTTTCACAGAATAGATTGTATAGTCATAGCAAAATTCAGTGTTTTTGATTTTTTTCTTATGGAATTGGTGTTGCTATACTCATTTATGAGTAGCCAAAGATGATAATAATATTTGAAAACAATATCAAAATCGTCTACATTTAATTAAAAAAACTTCAAACAGTACTATGTTCTGAATGACTTGGATAAATTTGTCAAATATATATGTTGAAATCTCTCCCTTTTTTTGAGAAAATAAATATTTGAAAACTATTATATTGGTTTTACCAAATAGCTTTTATTTGAGATTATTTTCTAAATCCTAACTTAAGAATCAAAGTAAAAATATAACAAGATAATGAAAATATTTATTTAATTAACAAAAAACTATTGTATGAACTGAAATAAAGAAGAAGAATAGATTTGAATTTAAATCATATCTCAAAATTAAATAATTATCAAATTTCAATCTACATTTTTTTTTAAAAAACGTATAAAAATTTTCAAAAAAAATGCTGACATCTCTAAAATCTTACGTGTGGCAATTATAGGTTAAAAAAAGCAACAGAATGTATAAAAAAAAGTATCCATCTTAAACTAAAGCTGATGACGCTATTAATAATTTATTTGCTCTTACTGGCTTCTATTTTTAATAAATCTTATTTTATGCTTTAACTAATCACTTATTTTAATGTGGGTATTATTTTATTTTATGATTCGCTATAAGCTATACGCAAATAAAAATTATATATAAATTATTGGTAATTAAGACTGTAAGTAAACTGTAAGAACGAAATCTTTCTATAACCTATTGTGTGTCTATTATGTAAGTTTTTCAAAATCATATTTAATATTGTGATAATGAAATCAGTTCACAACAATGATGTTCATTTTCCTTTTTTTTTTCATTATCATTCTTTTTAACATTTTTTTTTTCAATAATTTTTTATCACCATTCTTTCATATAATTCTACACTTTTCTAATGAATTAGATAACTTCAGGATATTTCTAAAAAAGAAAACTTTTAACTTGATAATTTGTATTTTAAATGAGAGTTTAAATCTAATCAAATATTTAGTTTTTTGATAGATCATGACAATGTCCAATCTTTATCAGCTCCTCAGTTCAAGAGAATCTATATTTCAGTATCCAACTTCTCACATAAAACATATCTTGAACAACTCTGATGTTCCAAAAATATTTTTCTATAAATAAAAGTGATTTTTAATTTTTTATTGCAACTCTTTTCCTAGTGTCAATCTCTTGACAATATATTTTGTTGTTGTTGAATCGTCCAAATAGGTAAAAAATTTCAACCACTTGTATAGTTTTATTATCAATTTTAAAATGAACTGTTAATACTGTTATTATAATGAAATTTTTTAAATATTTATTTATAATCATAACATTTCTCTCTATTCTTTAACTTTTCAATTGAGATTTTTAGATCTGTGTATTCCATAATAAAAATTGTCTCATCAACATATCTAAGACTGTTGATGTTTATTAAACCAATACTGTATATTGCTTACAATTATTACACATTTAAAGATAAATTTAAGCGGAAAATATGATAATATACTACTTTGCTATACTTTTTGCTAATAAAAAATAAAATCATGAGTAATTTTAGTTGTAGCTTCTAATTTTACATTGAAAATCATTATGAGAATAATGTGATATTCTGATTCACTTATTTTACAATAACTTGTAACACTAAGACAATGATTCTAGTTTTTACATTTTTCCTGAAACCAATTTGTGAATCTATCAGTTCTCTTTCAGTGCCTGGGCTCTAATCTGTGCTAAATGATTTGAAATTAATTTTTTGTAAGATATAAACGATGTGATTCAATAGATTTCACATTCTGTAGAGGCTCAAACAGAAGTTCAGAATAGAAATACAATTTGTTATTTTTCAATTAGTAAGCAATTGGGTGAGTTTTCAAATTAATTGGCTTTATTTAGTCAGTTCTTTTATTGTGTATTCATCTGCTTTTTTAGAAACATTTCTAATACAAAATATCAATTTGTTTGGCTTGCTCTTTTTAAATGATCTGAGAAGTCAAACGAAAATTTCACAAGTATATAGATTGATAAATTTTTGAACTAAAACTTTCTGTGTAATCTTTTAATTTCTGTTTGATCTTTGTTATTTTAGTTATAATCTTTCTTTTGGTTTTCTTTTAGCAAATCTACATATGAGAAACTTTTTTGATCTCCAAATCTCCTTTAACATTTCTGGTGAAGATCCCATGCAGGCGATATATTCCACAATCACATGTTAAGTAAGTCTTCATTTTGGGAAAAATAAAAAAATTTACTTTTAGTTTAAAAAAAAATAACAATTTAAAATAAAGTAGAACAGATGAATTGATTGTTTCATCTGATAATTTATGTTATATAGTCCACGGAAAGTACTATATGTGTATATTTAAAGCATTTTGTAATTTAGGGATTGTTTTGTCTGTATTTAAACTAACATTTGGGAATTGCATAAATAAAACGTTTTTAAATTTATTTTTGTGTGAAATTCATATTTTTAGTATTGTTAGAAATTAATATTTTTAGTATTGTTAGATTAAGTCTGGTGCAATTACTGTCACTTATTAGAACTGCTACGCCTTTTACATAGTATTCAGACTGCTGATAACTTTATAAATCTTGCAAAAATATTGTGTACACATGGTCCATTTTGATGAATTTATCATTTTAAGTTTGTACAAAATCCAAGTGTACATTTTCTTTGGTCACATCACAAGACTAGAAAGTTATCCGCAGATTGATATGAATGTGGTGAAAATGTGTCAAAAGTCTAACACATTGCAGGCAAGTCTAATAAGTAAGTACCAACAATTTTAAATAAAACATCATCAAAATTTTAACCTTCAAAAAAACAAAAATAAACAAAGATAATCTTGATGTGAATTTTTTTTACATCATTGAGATGCATAAACCTGTAGTTACAAAAGTTATGAAAAGTAATAATGTTATAAATAATCAATTGCAAAATTGCCATTCTAAGAAAAAAATCTGATGAATATAAAAACTATATAATATTAATATTATCTATGTTCTTTATTACTTTTATAATGTTTTTTTACAACCTAATCTGACAGTTTTGATTGCTCCAGCAATCTTCTTCAGAGTTGTAACAAAAATAAAACAAATACATGAACATATAATTTTACATTATATATATATATATTCATTATTTAATTATTACCTTTTCATATATTATATACTTTACTCTTTTTTATTTTCTATATTTATCAATTAATACCTTTATAATCATACATATATATTGTGAGGGTAGCTTTAGATTGCACCCACAACAAACCTTAACCACCTGAAATATTGGATTGTTTTTCATTAGAATGTAAATGTAAAATAAATACCAAGTTTTGCTAGAACATTCTTAAAAAATATATAAATGTTTAAATAGTAATGACAGTGTTCCAATTGTATATTAAATACTGGTAATGATAGGTCATTTATGGTAAAATCACATATATATATATATATTGTACCCTCACTTCTCGATATATAATATAATTTAAAATATGACTAGCTCAATTAAATCATTATGCTCAGCTAAAATATGTATAACTATCTTTAATATATTTTTATAATACTATATCTTATTAGATTTATTATAAACTTATCCAAAATTAATATAGTTCAATATAATGTACTAATTAAATAAGTATTTACTAAAATCATGAGACTGTGAAGTGAAGTTACAATTGGTAATTGAATTTACATTGAGCCAATGTCTCTCCAAGACACTGTCTCAATGGCATAAGAATACTATTACCTCTTTATTATCTCATTACTAACTCTACAGCACTCTTATGACTTTTATAAATGAATTATCTTTAATAATAATAGATAAATAAATCTCAATCTTTTGTTAAGGAAATATAATTAAATGATCTCAGGTTTTCTAATTATCTTAAAGTAATAATAATTCGTGCAGATAGGAATGATAAGGGATTTAATATCAAACCTAAATACACCTAACTTATTCTAATAACAATAACTAACAATAATAATCTTTAGTGTATAGCTTAATCTTATCTATTTTATTATACTATTAATCATTAATAAAATAAGTAAATTATATACAGGTCTTTCATTTCCATACAGTATCTTAATTTTAAAATAGACCAAAATCTGATAATTTAACAATCTGTGGCAATAAATAATATTATACTCTTATATTGTGCATTATAATTACTTTGTGACCATTGTAATATTATATGTTAATGTCAATCAATTTCTATAAATTATATTAATAAAATATTGTGTTTCTTTCTCAAATAATAAAATAATAAATTCATATTGTGCAAATATTATGTTTATTCAAATTATCTGTTGTCAAATGCTGTGGTGTAAAATAATGAATTCGACACACTTTTAAACAACTTAAACAAATTTATTTACATCAACTTTAACAAATAAACTTATTTACACTATTTACATTACAAATGGAACTAAAGAAAATAAAACAAAAAATAAGAAAATTAATAATACAAGATTTTTACACTGTTACTATTTCTATAATCATAAATAGATAATTTATACATTTCTTAAAATGTTCTATCAATAACATTTAATTAAGTTTATGACTTTAATTTTAATAAACATCATTTGTCCTCAGTCAATACAAGAAAAGGTTTTATGTGATATATCATTCATGTAGCATATATGTAAATAAACAGACTTTAATAATTAAAATGCTACTTCACTTAAGTCTTACTGCTATTTAGATTATAATGTACTAGTATGTATTACATTTACAATTAATATTACTCAAAGATCAATTAATGTATAAACTGATATTACTTTGTAATATAATAACAATTATTAATTATAACTATTTATTTCATCCCGATATAATGTCATACTACATGTCTTATCAAAATATGCAATACGTATATGTTTTTTTAAAAAAAATAATATTTTAAAATTATTCAACAATTTCAAATTTTCATAAAGTATTATATCAAATAAAATTCTATGATTCTTTTCTATTTAAATTATTACTCTTCTTTACTTGTTATTCCTATTTCTTCCTAATAAACTTCTATCTACAAAAGTCATTTTAACCTTATTTAATTTCAGAAAAACAAATGACCAATTTTAAAACAGAATAATAACGATCCAAACTCTCTTATACCTTATCCTCTATATACAATAAGCCTTCAATCAAAATATAAATTTCTATGTAAAACTAACTTACTTATCTAATAAAAATAAAAATAAAATATAGATTTTATATACCTCTTACTAACTTGAAAAGAAAAATAAATAACTTACACTAATAATAAATCTAATTCCTAATATTGTAACTGAAACATTAAAATTTATTCACGAAAGAATCATATAATTATTTCTAGGTTCTCATATTATGTTGTACTAAATTTACATCATCAATTTAAAGTATGCATATTAAAATAAAACTGCTATTATTAATCTTATGCGTGTATATTATTTAAATATTAATACATTCATTCAATAATCATATAACATTTGGTTGATCTAAAGAAAACATAGTAAATACATCAAATTATTATTATTACACAATTTTTACCATAAATGATACTTCAATGTACAGTCCGTCACACGATGTCCTCCAAGATTTCAGTTTTACAAAATAATTTCACATTTACACTCAACAATTATTCTTTAAAATATTACGTGTTATAATTATAAAATAAACTTTATGCAATGAAAAGTTATATTAATATTTAGTCATTATTTTAAAAAATGTAAATGTACCTTTCCTATCTTTAATAAATCAATAATTAATTAAATATTTATGTTAGTTAATAAATAAAACATATTACATAAAATCCAACGGTGTCTTCTTTTCATCATAATTGTTCTTTTTCCTAGGCACAAATTTTCACCAAACATTACTTCCTTTTCCGGTACATCACGTGTTTTTAAAAGTTTTTATAAAAAATGAAAACGTTCTTTTTTTTTTTTAAAAAATAAAGAAAATAAAAAGTCAAAGTCAGTTCCACCATAAGAATAAAATAATAATTAAAATAGTTTATGGAATCCGGATTCACTTCTTTTAAAGAAAAAAAATATTATTATTTAAAAGTTATTATTTTTTTAGAATTAGTCTATAATTTACAAAGTTCTTATTTAATTATTTTAATTGATTTGGATATCCACGTATATTTGATTTGCGCATTCCTTAACAAATATTTAGGTAAGATTACTTTTAGATTCTTCTGTACGACCAGCGTTCAGATTTTACTAATAAAATAATTTTATTTATAGGTATTTCTTTACCCATTAAATTTCCAATTTATTTGCCTTTTAAAACTGTCAGAATTTAGTCTTTCAAATCATAAAGACTTAACAAGGCAAGTATTTATATAATTACTATTAATTATCATATCTTTATCAAGATATATACTTAAATTTATAATTTACAGATACTTTCTTCATAAAGAAGTATTTTTCATTCTTTTAAATATCTGTTTTATAAAAATTAATTACCATCAGCTTTTAAATTTATATAAGGTCCAGCGTATTACTTTTATGCATCTAGTAACTCTCCTAGTTAATCCAGCGTTTGTTAAATTTTTAGTATAAAGTCTCCAATACATTTTATCCTTACACGATGTTCTCATGACTATTTGATAGTAAATTGAGCTTCAAGAAACGATCAATAGGAAATTATAGTTAAAATTAACACTGCATATTTATCGACAAACTTTTATAAATTATTTTTAAAAAATTACTCTCTTATAATTTTAAACGATTTTGAGAGCGTCTATAATTACTTAGCTATTTCTAATAGCACCCTTTACTTTAAGAATTTCAATCACAATTCCCCTCCGAACAATTGAACCTTGGTTTTATACCCGAAGAAACTCTCCACTTGATTGGTAAATTAAACAATCGACTTGCTAGCTTATTTACATATTTTACCAACAAGACAGAATTAAAAATAAATAATGACTTATTTAATATTTATTATTTATCACATTATTAAATTCTTAAATTAATCTTTATCATTTATTTAAATCCATTAAACATTTTTTAAAATATTCTTTCTTACTTTATTTCACTTTTAACTTTTATAAGATTATTTTTATAAACAAATTAAGTCTATTTTTATTCGTTACATTTTTTTAAACAGTATTTTAAAAATCAGATTTAATATTTCACATTCACTATTTTATTTTTATTTCGTGATAGCTAATATAATACTTATAAATTTTTTATAACAGAATTTTAAAATAGTTTTGCAACTTTACTAAAAAACTCCCAAGCATGTGTGTATGTGTCTAATTAACATCTGTTTTTCTTACAACAAAGCTACAAACGCTTGTAATAATCTAAAAATAAACTAACAATTCATTTTTTTAAAAATAAATATTTTTAAAATAAATAATATCTTCCAACAATTTTTAAAATAATAATTCAATATTATTAAAATCAAATATTAATCTTTTATTATGTATTACTAATAATTAAAATATTTATATTCATTTATTAAATTTTAATCTTTATCAACAAAAAAATATATGCATTTAATTTTAACTTGTCTTTTAAAAACTTTAACTTTAAACAGTTATTTATTAAATTTATTAATGCAGTATTGCTTATGGCCAGTTTTTCCAACCATATACCATTATCATTCCCATTGAAACGTCTCTCTCAAACATCAGCACAATTTTCATATATCAAATACTCATGAATTACTTTAATTACATTTTTTTAAAAAATTGTTATAAACAAAATTAACATCATATAGCTAAATATATCTTAAATTTAAAATTTTTTAAATAAATGGATACAACAATTTATGGAGACCCATACAAAAGGGCACAATATATATATATATTAGTAATAAAATTCTAGTGTTTAATAATAAAAAAATATATAAACATTGATAAAGTTTGTATAAATTTATATATATGTTGACAATTGTATTGTGTTGATATATATATATATATAAACCTAGATATATATTGCAAAATATATATTTTGGCTAGAACGATTGTCTTCAAGTGGAGCATTTATCCACTACGGCCATGTGAAATTAACATCTATCTGTCTATGTTTCAGTGCCTGATAAGCTGGATCCATGCATGGTGGAAATCTATGTGAGGAATAAAACAAAATCACCCACTGCCAGTATAACTATGTTCATAATGTGCTATTCAGAATAAATAAGGAGTTCTCAACATTTATAATAAAAAAATGTATAAATTGTAACAACTGTTTATGTAAGAAGGACTTTGAGGAAGAATTGTGCCTGATCATATTGACTCATGAAATATTTTACATATTATGTTTTTTTTTCTTTTGTATAGATATGTCTTTTTTTTATTTTTTTATTTATTGTCTGTCTTATATTTCAGAAGTACTAATGGTTTAATTCAACAATTTGGAACAGTCCAACATAAGAAAGTGTCAGGGCAATAGGGGGAGGGAAAGGTTAAAAAAGTCTGATTTTTTTTTCTTTTAATAAAATTTAGGTATTTTTTCTGCCAAAATACTTGATTTTTCATCTATGAATAAGAAATTGATTGCTCAAACAGATACTTAAACGTAAGAGTTTTTCTCTTTTAAAATCACTAAAATAACCAATGCCACAACATGACATGATGACTTATAGTAAGTATTATATGTTTTACTAATAGTATTCCTAAGATCTTTATAATAAATAAATGATTAACACTTTTTAATTACTATTCTTTACTATTTACTTGCTTTGCTATCATATCATGTGTTGTTTTATTATTATATTTCTTTCATGATATATAAATATGCAAGATGATTATTTTAGATCAAACAACTTCCACATCTAGAACTGCATATTGCATTTGGAGTTGCACATAAATTTGGAGTTGCACATAAATTTTAATTTAGTTAACAATCTCACTTTTATCCAATAAATTTTTCATTACTTTTGAATATATAAATGACTATGTTATGAGTTTCTACCATGGGAAATAGGAGTAATTATTTGCTTAATTAACAAAATGATAGATACTCATCATAAACATAAAAGTTATAAGTACAGAGGAATATATCCAAATAATTTATTTGCACTTGTAACTTTTTTTTTAATTTTCTTTTTCACATTGATTGATAATTTATTCTATGTTTGTTTAATATACTTTGTTTTAGTAAATAAATATTATTAAGTTTTGTTTAATTCACAAAGTCTCTAGTTTTGTTGATCCAGCATTTACATTCAATCCTATAACCAATATTTTACACATGCACACACACATTACTGTTTGATGAGCATGAGAGAAAAATGTTAAATAAAAGTTATTTCTTACTAATAGATAGGATGAGATAATTTATTTATTGGTTAACAGTTTGCATAGATACATACCTATTAAGAGAGTCGAATGCAAATTCTTCCTGAGTTCGAATATCTAAGGCAATGGTTCCAAAAAAGAGTGGTGAGCTGTTAGATGAACTGATTTAAATTACATGTAGATTTGATAGATAAGACTTAGGCTAGTCTATTGAAGATATATGTGATCATGAGTCATGTACTTCATCATGTCATCTCCAGCATCCTACATGAAGACCCTAGGTCCAACAGTAGTTAGATGTGACATTCTCTTGTCATATTATTCAACCCGAACATTACAAAATATATATTATTTTATTTGATTTATTTTTTATTTTACTCATATTAATCTTTTAAATATTTAACTCTAACATTATATCTTTTATACTTTACATTATTGTTATTCATTGTATTAACATTCAATATGTATATTGTCTTTAACCTATAATATTATTTTTTACCATATTTTTATACCTATCTTCTAATTATATCTCCAAATCTTAACTGCTAAATTCAAATTTTAAATTTTACAACTATACTTTTAGCAGCTCCCTCTCTTTATTTTTTATATAATTAAATCTATTTTATTTTTATATATATTAACATTTTTAGGCCCAAATCTCTATTTAATATTGGCTTAATATTATTAACATAAATAGCTTCTTTTAATTATATAAAAAATAGAAAGAGGAAACTACTAAAAGTATAACTGTAAAATTTAAATGTTTGAATTTAGCAGTTAAGATTTGGAGATATAAGTAGAAGATTAAGTATAAAAATATGTTAAAAATAATATTATAGGTTAAAGACAATTATACATATTGAATGATAATACAATGAATAATAATAATAATGTAAAGTACAAAAAATAAATATTTAAAAGATTAATGAGTAAAATAATAAATAAATGAAATAAAAGTAATATATATATATATATGTGATTATATGAGGTATTAATTGATAAATATAGAATATAAAAAGAGTAAAATGTACAATATATAAAAAAGTAATAATTAAATAATGGTTATAAGATATATATATATATATATATATATATATATATATATATATATATATATAATATATAATGTAAAATTATATGTTCATGTATATTTATATTTAAGAATTTGTATTATGTTTATTATAGTTCTGAAGAAGATTGCTGGGGCAATAAAAACTGTCATATTAGCTTATAAAAAAGCATTATAAAAGTAATAAGGAACATAGATAATATTAATATTATATGTATTTGGCAAGGTAATAGGAAAGATAAAGTTATAATACTTCATAAAGAATATAAAAAAACGAATACATAAAAAATACAACGATTTAAAAACAAACTATTACCGATTAATATAATAAAAACAAAAATGGTGTATTATTAATATTTAAAGATTTACAAAAAATTAATTAAAAGAGAATATTATTTAGAACAAAATTATAAATCTAAAGATGATGAACTGACTCTACTAAAATACATTTATCACTATTCTAATTATTTTAATATGCTGGCTTATTCTTATAAAAACAAATTATAATTTTTGAAAAAAAACTATTTAAGCTTTTCTTGAATTAAATACATTCTGTAATAGAGCTTCCAATTCTCTGATGAGGAGACTGTATACATCTATAATCTGCATAACAAACTATATACATGAAAATACTAGTTCATTTACACTTTTTTATAATTGTAATCCCAATAATGGACCTTATATTATTTTTTTATAATTATATATCAACTTCTGCTTCTCTCTTTTTATAGAGTAATATATATGAAATTGATAAGTAACTCGACTGAACTCATTCAAGTACAGTAAGAGTTAACAACCTGATATTCTTTATGCTTTGTCGTGAATTATATAGAAATTTATTATTAAGATTTTAGCAAAGAATAATTGGTGTTACTATACATACTTTTATATTCATTTAATAGTTACATTGATAATTAGCTTGGTCATTCTAATTTAAGATAATAAAAAATAAAATAAACAACAAGTAAAAGTAGAGAAAAATTTAAAGATAAGTGTTTTTATGACTACCCAAGTCAATATGTCAACCATAAACTACAAATAAACTTATATAACACACATTATTCCAACTCTGTTTATATGATACTTTACTATGCTATCATTTAATTTTTGCAGCAATTTTTTTTTATAGATTTCATCATCTTTTCTAATTGCAGCTTTCCATTGCATTCTCACTTCAGTCATATTTCTTTAAGATAATTGCCTAACATAAATGTTGTCTAACTCTTTCACAAAACTATACTCATACTTTTTTAGAAAAGTTTTTTTATTATTTATTCTCATTATATAGTCAGTTTATCAAAGATATGTCTTTACAATAATAGATTCAATGTCATTAAATCCAACAAGTTAAATCCATATCCATTGATTTTTACATGTTCCATTCATGTTCTCTCTTTAAGTAAACCTTTTAATCTCTTATTGTAGTCATACAAAACAAATAGTGTAAAGTGCATATCAGAAAAATGCTTTCTTTTTTTTTACATTTTGATATATTTTCCCAACATATTAACACATCATAAAATAAGGATCTGAGCAAAAAATAAATATGATATCCAGAAACAAAATAATAATAATAATGATGATGATGATGATGATAAGAAAAATAAATAAATTACAAGACTTTTCCAATTTAACAAAATCTATATTTTAATTATTTGGCAACACAATCTCTTCATTTAATTTATTGGAAAACTATTTATTTAAACCCTTATAAAATTAAAATATCTAATATAAAAACTTTATGAAAACAATTAAAAATTGAAAATCTACTTACATATTAATTCTGTGCAAGTTTCTAAATTAATAAATAAATGATGGAATTAACTTTTCCAGGAAGATCTTTATATTTGCATTAGTCTCACTTAACTACGAGATATTTTGTTCTCCCATCACTACGATATTCAATTTACTTAATCTTCACATAAATTTGTTAAACTTTTTGATAGAATTTATAACCCCTACTTTTTTTTAATTTTATAAAAAAATAAAATATTCTCAACCTGCTAAATATAGCTCAAATTAAGAACCTAACCCTCTTTGAAAACTGAAACGAATTCCAAAGTTAATGGTAGCAGTAAGAATAAACCATTTTTCGATTTGGTTTGTTTTCGAACATATCTATGTGTATATTTTTACAAATCTTCATTTAATAGTGTGGCCATTTCTTTAGTTATAGTTTCTCGTTAATCTTTTTTGAAAAAGAATGACGAATGAATTATTTGTTTATAATACATCTATCTACTAGCGCATGTGTGAAGAGGAATCTCCTTCCACAAGATTACCTATATATAAATCGCTAAATTATTTGTTTCATTTATATATCAATACTTACAAAAAAATTTAAGCACGTATAAATTAGATAAACTAATAATATAAACATCGTAAAATTTTTGTCATGGGATAAACATTGTAATTAACAATAGATTAATTAACAATTCTTTAACTACATTATATATATATATATATATAATATATAGACTTAAAACATTATTATTAATTATGACCACTAGGTTAATTTTTCTTCTTAATAACATGTTGAGTGATAAGGTGACAGGATATTAAGACTAAGGAGTTGTATTTGATTTTGATGGAATTTTGCCATTGTTTGCCATATTTTAACAAAATTTATTTTCAAAACATAAAATTGAAACCAAAAAAACATCTCTAGTAAATAAGATCATTTTGTCGTTGGATAATACATTTTTACATTAAATGTTTTATCCAAAAGACCTAGAAAAAGACCGCATGTGGTTAGAGATGGATGCATAAGAAGTTTGTAGAAATAATAAAAACAAGTGACGCTATAGACTGTAGCAACAGATTAAACTTAGAGCGTTTCGTCTTACAGTGCATTAATAATGTTTGAAATGATAATGATATAAATTATTAAAAACTAAATACAATCAACTTTCTTTTTATTTTACTTCATTAAAAATATTTTCGTAGAACAAACATTTAAGAATTTGCTTCCGTTTAACTCTGCTGTCTTCATAATCATGTGTTTTGTATCGTTTAAATTTCAAAATTTTGGGTTCCTGGAGTGAAGGAATGAAATTTATGCAATATTTTCACCGTATTAAATGCCCTCAGATCTAACAAATGTTATTAACTGAAAGTTTAATCTCAAAAATCAAGATCTGAAATTTTAAAAAAAAGTATGAATAAAATCATATAGTTAAAAAATAAGAGCATCTTAAGAACTAATAGTATCAACATAAATTATAAATAAGCAAAAAAAGGTTTATATTTTAAATCAACTTAAGTTAATTAATTATGTGAAGAAAAAAACTGATACAACATCAAAGGCTAATAATAGAAAAACTAGGTATAAAATGCTAAAAATACTATCAGTGAAAATTTGTCATAATGACTAACTTTTTCTTAATTTAATACATTTTTATCGAATTATAATTTTATAGCTTATCTTTAGTATATAATATATACTGTATAGGTGAGTGAAGATATATTGCGGATTAGGCTATATATAGAAACCAATATTTTGATTGGGGCCTAGCTGCCATCAATCGGAAATGTCATTCTCAAAGTAAAAATGTTCTATATATATATAAATGTGTATGTACATATAATTCAAATATGCATACTGATAAACTGAAATAAATATATAAATTAACTTATTCAAACATTGTTTGATTATCCAACCAATCAAATCGCCTTAAAATTACTGACAACCTTTGAGGTCATATTTAAATAACGAAAATTGGAAAGGAATAAAAATCCTGATGCTGCTCTAACATAAAATAATAATCAAAAAAATAATAATTCTTAACAACAGCTATATAATCAAATAATAATTTTTATACATAAAAAGCTTTTTTCAGCACCTGCTTTGGTGTCCTGTGCTGAAAAAAGTTTTTTATGCATAAAATTATTATTTGATTATATAGCTGTTGTAAAGAATTATTATTATTTTTTTGATTAAATAACCAAATAATCATCTCTTCCAATGCAGTTATTTTATATCAACATCACATATCAGTTAAGTAATTGTACATAAATTAAATAATTATTATTAAGTAATTGTACATAAATTAAATAATGAAAAACACAAATGTTTAATAAAACTTCAAGATATATTTCCTCAGAAATAATAATTGGTATTAGTTAGATTAATGGTTCAACTTGCTAGTTGAATATAAAATCACTTCTCCTAAGTCTCTTTATTTTATAACTTTATTTCCTAAGTCTCTTTATTTTATAACTTTATTTCCTGAAAGCACTTTACTGTTTACACTCATTATATCAGAAATATTCCAAATAGATTTTTGGCTAGAGCACTTCCTTATTTATTTCCAGAACAACATCACATTACTTGTTTAACTTTCTACAAGTTTATTTTTATTCTTCTTCTTGCACTGCTTCTGACAATTAATTTGCACATCATTGACAACATTGCACATTTGCTACACAGACGATCTTTAGACTTTTACTCTTGCACACAGCTTAATTCTTTTGCGGAGTCTTTTATCACTTTGGCTAATTTGCATAAAGTAACTTTCATTAACATGTAAATTAGCCTGATGCTATTTTCAGTTAGTTTTCTTTCTGCATAACTAATTGGCTATTTCTTTTCTGGAATATTTTTGCATATTAATATTGACATTTGCACACACACCTTTATTTATTTCTTAATAAATAAAATATATATCTGTAAGTATGTGTACACAGCAATCCTTTAACATAATATGCCAGCATTTTCCATATAAATATCAAAATTAGCTTGTTTTGCCCTTTAATCATAAAATATTCATGAGAAATCTTATACACTTAAACCTTAAAACATTTAAACATAAAATAATCTAATGCAGCATTGAAAATAATTACATATTTTAAAGCCTTAATTATTTACTAATATTAATTAATCTATTACATTTTACTCCAAAAATAAGTAGCACTAAATTAAAATAAATACATAAATTTATTTAACTAACTAGAGTTTAAGGTTGAAATTGTAAGTGAATATTTTTAGATGATTTGATTGGCTGTTTAATTAAATGTTGCTTGAGTAAATTATATTTATACTAGTCACGTGTTATGCTTATTTGGATTACAATATAATAGATTAATTAATAGTTAAGGTATGTAAATTAGTGTTAGTCTATTTTATGTAATATTGCTTAATTATTTAAGTTTGTAAGAATGACTGATAAATTATTTCACGCCTTAAAAACAATCTTGGTCTTGATATTTATATGGAAAAGATTCTGAACATTCCATTAAAGTATATTGGTATGTAGCTTACAGACAACTGATGAATCACGTTGAGATTATGATACATTTATAGAAAGGAGAATTGTCTGGCTTTTATTTAATCAAATATTACCACTTATTAGTTGATTAATTAAACTTTGGTTGATTGATTAAATTTATATAAGTAATCCTGTAAAACTTTTTACACATGTGTATAATACATACACTTGTAAAATGTTTTAAGATAATAAACAACTTTTTTTAGTTTTAACCATAGTTTTATTGATAATAGAATAAACACAATTTGTAATATTGTATTTCTAAAATATTTGTCTTGCGTTGTTAGCCGAGAGGTATCGCAGCCGCCATGCAAGCAAGTAGTTGGTTGCAGACGGTTGTGGGTTCGCGTCCCGGCCGATGCTATGACATATGAAAAAAAAAAAAAAAAATACAGACTTTTTTTTAAAAAAAAAAACAAGTTTTTTGCTTTGTTTTTTTTTAATCAATTTTAATATAGAATACAATGATTCAAAGAAATATAATTAAAAAAGGAGGAAAATAAAGATCTTTGGGGAAATTATAAAAGAGCATATAACTAATAAATTATATACTAATGCGCAGCCAACAGGAAAGAACTCCATGAGACTCCATAAATGTCAAAGAATGGTAATGGGCAAAGACTTGATATTATATGTTAATTTTATGATTAAAAAGAATTGAGTTTTGCAGAAACTGGAGCTGAAATAAAACATCCTCTACTTCCTTTCTTTGTCTATACTTACACTCATTATCATCAGGTTTCTTAATATATGGCAGAAAAAAACACCTACTTATCCCCCATTTCATTCCTAAAGATTTCTATTGATGATTAAGCCCTAACAATCTTAATTAACCTGGAATTTATCATAAGTGTTCTAAACTTTCTATTTATTAATCTATATTTGGTTAACTCTTTTAAGATCATCTCTAATATACAAAGTCTTTCTACCAAAATATTCTCAGTATTAAACGATGAGATTTAATTTTTCTGATCATTAGTATTATAACTAAATCAACAACCTTCCTTTTTTAACATTACTTTATACTTCACAGAGAATAGACTTAGTTTTAAAAAATCTTATCAGAATAAGATAATATAAGATGAGTGCTTTGCTGTCAGTGTTCACTGACCAAATTAATACCTACATAGTTGCCTGTAAATGAGTATCAAGTATTTTTATACTGACTCATCTGCAATGTGAAATTTAATCCAGTTCTTAAACATTTCTCATTTCCATTTTAACCTTTGTCAGCAAAAGTTACAAGTAAGACTAAATTCTTTCAAAAATCCTACTTGTTTTAAACAATTAGTCCTAACATTAAAAAATGTAAAGCAGAGTTTTTGTTTTTGGTTGTTTATTTTTTTGTAATTTGCATTATACCATTGAACATTTAAAGGTATTACTGCACTAATAAACTTCAAATGTATGAACAAAATTTTTTTAAAAATATATATAATAATCTTTTTAATTTCAGCCTTCTGCCAACTAGCCATGATCTTATTTATAATTAATTACTCATATTAACTTTTTAAACATAAAACTCATGCCAATTTCAATTAATCAAATCTCTAATGGATTAAATTCAATATATATATATGTGTGTGTGTGTGTGTGTGTGTGATTTATTAAAAATATGTCTTCAAATCCAGCTGTCTAACTTAAATAGCTAGAGGGGTCTGAACAATTTCAGCCACATCATATATTAATAGCCTTAGTAATATATCTCTTAAGACTGTCACTGGAATAATTTTTACAACTGAATACGTTTATTGGATAACAATAAAAAATGAAATTAAGGTCTTATAGGATAAGGATTCTGATTTTGAATACTATACTATAAAAAAAAATTATCACATTTGTGATTTACAAAATTACTATACAAAATTCAAATTATTACAGTGATTTACTTGATTAGTACAGTAGGTTTACTTAAAACCCATTTAGCACACAGGCATATGGCTTGATACAAAATGAACATGTTTAAATTGACATTTAATAAAAAAACAAGTGATTAAAATTTTACATATAAGTGTCTATCTGACCCACATTGGTATTTGCAATACAAGTGACAAATATATGCAACATACATGCATGTGCATAAAATTTCTGAACATATTTAACTTGTTACATAAAAATAATAAATCGTTAAACTTTTTAATATATTTTTAATAATACAAAATATTTCATGCTAGGTTTATTTAAACCACATATCAGTGAAATATATTAATTTATTTACATAACATATTTGAATTGTTATATAAAATACAATAAAAGATTTAAAATTTACATATACATGTGTGTGCATGTATATACATAGACTGACATTTATCTGTTTTAATTTGTTAAAATATACATTTTTACAATTAAATTCTTTGTTGAAATTATATTTTAACAGGCACATTTTTTTATGGTAAATTTTACTTGGCCATGTATAGTTTCCTTTTTTCTCCTTTTGAAAAATAAACAAAATCACTTTTGTAAGGATTGTTGTTGATTGATTAATTAGAAGTCTTTAAATTTAAAAATATAGATTTTAAATATCGTTTTCACTATATCGATTACTTAAAATATCTGTTTTGATATATATATATCACTATCACTTTTAAAATGTCATTTCAAAATTAATTATTTAAATTTTTGTTATATATAAAGTCACTCACCATTTTATATGTCTATCTGTACTTCTCTGCACATATCTGACATAGAATACATGTAATTAGTTATTCATCTATTTCAGAAATTCTCTTGGTGAGCTTGCTGGTTTATCATCGGTATAGTCCAGGTAAGGGTTGTTCTGCAGTTGGTTTCATTTAGCCTAGGATTTGGTAAGCTTCAGATCAGCAAGCTGTTTTCCAGAACACTTTTAAGGCTATGAATTTCAACACAAAGAAGTGGGTCATTTTTCTCCATGTGAGTTCAAACTCTGCTATTGAACTAAAAAGCAGCCACTTTCTTGCATTCTTACATCCTCATGACAGTTCTCTTTATAATTCTACTAGCCAGCTAGCTTTACTGTTACCAACACTTCACAAAATATTTTAGCCAACTTTACAGCCAGCTCTGAAGCTAGCTCTTCTGGTAACCACTACTCAGAAATATTGAAGCCAGACTGACTGATATATTTTATCAGTCCTTTTTATAATCTTGGTTGGGTCATGTGACAAAAACATAGTAACTGTTTTCAATCTGTCTAATCCTTTTGAAACAAGTTTGAAGTTTAATCAAAGTGCAATATACATATGTTTACTTAGATAATAGAAATTTACAAATTAATTAAAAGATTTCAAAAATTGACATTTTTACAATTATCAGAAAACATGCTTATTTTTAAATTTCAAAATCAGAGTTACAAATAATAATATTTATTAGACCTTTAAAAAATATTTTATTTCATAATGAAATTTTATTTTAAACCCAGAGTTATTTAATCTTTTATTTATTATTTTTATTCTCAGTAAATGTTGAAAATATCTACAAAAATTTATGCCTGTGTTTATTTCTACTTTTCCTTTATTTATATATATATATATATATAGTGTGTTATGTAACCCAACTGGTTACAATATATATATATATATATATATATAATGTGTTATGTAACCCAACTGGTTACAATATATATATATTAATAAGCTATAATAGTATCTTTAAACAATCCTGCAGAATATAATAGTATATAATAACTGGGTTTGGTAATATAGCCTTTGACTTCAATTGGGAGTAATGCACAAGTTATATAAACTACACAGTTACTATGACTACTCAGTAATGAAACTTAACTAAAAATCCTGGCCTGCAGGGTGAAATGCAGCAAAAATCAATTTTGTATCCAGGAACTGCATACATTGCATTATGCTAATCTCAGTTTGAGTATGCTTTGTTGCATACTTGCAAAAATACAGTAAATTCTAAAAAAAATTAAGAATTGTAGAAAAAAATAAAAAGTTACTTAAATTTTATTGCATTTTGCATCCTAAAAATTTTCATTTCAGTATATAGATATTTCATGTCTCAGCCTTTTCTCATAAGTGTCAATAAGCAATGATGTTTAATCTGCAAAAATACTCTCACTCTTGTCATAACATTGAATCTTTAAGAAAATAAGAGGGATGTCTTATTTTTGAACTCAAATATAATTACATGAGCCAATCTTAAGTGTCTAGAATTAACAGCTGAATTTATAAATTATTCATTTTAAATCAATTTTTTATTTTTAAAATTCTTATTAGCACTTCTCAAATTTTTAATTTACTTTATGCCAATATTAAACGATGTAAAATTATGTAATATTTGATAAATTTTACAAGCAATGTGTTTTCAATTATAACAAACTATAGAAAGTAATCATCTTTTCCTTACAAACACAGTTAAACAGTGGTGTTCAGTCTGCAATGATCCCCGCCCCCGCCACAAAAGGAGAGCGGTCGTCTTATCTCCGAACTCAAATGTAATTATATGAACCAATCTATCTTAAGTGTCTAGAAGTGAGATTGTGAATTTAAAATCTAAAACAGGCGCTTGTAAAATTTATCAATAATTACATATTTTGTCTGTAAATAACAATTAAAAATTATATTCTAATAACACTCAAATAAATTCCAAGAGGGATAGAATAAGATATATATTCTAACTTAATAATCTCCAAGAAGAGTTCAGTTCTTTTTAACTAGTCATGGCTAATTTTAAAATAATATTAACTTAAATAAATTGAACTATTTATTAAAATTCCAACTTTGATTTAGTTGAATACTATTAATAGGACCCTGATTGAATATGAGATATAAGCATCTAAGAATTACGTGTTTTTAAGCCATAAATAAGGGCACATCATATATTTAACTCAAGTGACATCTTTACAGAGAGTGAGAAAAAATATGAATCATGCTCTCACTCTGTTGCTCCCATAGTATCCAAAGTCAAAGTTGGAATATGAATTAAAAGTGCTACTTTTTTATTTAATGATATTTTAATGCTAACTGCAAATATGATATTAAATTACTGAAAGCCTGCTTGGTGATTATTGAAAACTTTTAAAATATATCTTACTTTAGGTCAAATGTTTAATACTTGAAATTTGAGGCAGATGTTGATTTTGGTTTTGATAAAACGTGTCCAGAAAACCATTTGTTGTTTTTTTTTTTTTTGTTAAAACTTACTATTTGAAAGATTACAGAAATTTTTTGTTGTTAATATAAATTAAAATTAACATCATTAATTTTATTACATATTTATGTGGTATTTAATTAATTATTTACATGTTTAAATAATTATTTGAGGGAAATGTTATTTTAAAATGCGGTTGATTAAAGGGATTTTTTTTCATCTATTAGTTAAATTAGCACTAAATCTTCATTCAAATTGTAATGTCAAATTGAATGGCGTAATGATAATTAAATTAAGAATAAGTTGCTTATTTGGGCTAGCAGCTGTTTTCAGGATTTTAATGACATTGGTTATAATAGATACATAAATCCAGCAAAAATTGATAACACTACAATATTTTAAATAAATAAAAATATTAGTCAATAACTTACCATCTTTCCATTTGCTTAAATTTAATGTCATTATATTTTTGCACGGTCTTCTTAAATTTTTACCAAACAATCTATTAAAAATGTAAATTATTCAAAATCGGTATCAAACAATCGAATAAAATAAAACAAATGTAACTAATGTATTTAAACAGTTTATACACACATTCGGAAAATATTGTACATTATTTTTTTTTTAAAAAATCCCTTGGCTAAAATTGTAATTCATAATTATTATTCGTGACAGTCGTGGGTACTATATTTAATAATAAATCAAATCCTTCTCCCTTCTCATTTTAATTGCTTACTGTCTACAAAACAATCTTTTCTTCGCTTAGAAAACAACATTATCTTAATTTAACATTAATTAAGGATATATCAAAATCCAAAATGGAAATGCATCATAAATTAATTATTCAGCACAACCTTGATATATAATATTTAAAGAGACTCATCATTCTTCCAACAATATATATCTTTTTAAAATTCCTGGATTAATGTTGACTATTGATACAATGTATTGTAAAGCGGTATGGCTACTTTTTGTTTCAAGCCTTCTTATAAAGCAAACAACTTCCATAGTTTAAATAATATTACAATCACAATTCGGTTAGGTAATGTTTATGTATGCAATAAACGTTCTAATTCAAACTGACTCTACCGACTTCTTCCAGACTTTCCTAAAACTTCTATAGTTATAGTTAGCGGTCTTTAGTTATAAATAAATTAAGTTCAAGAAGATTCATTTTGGATTTAAGAAACATGCATTATTCTATATATAGTAAGCTAAGAAGAACATTTAATTGAAACAGATAGAAACAGAAGCAAGCTGTATGTTTTCTTTCAACAAAAAATAGTTTGTCATTAGCTGTTGAACATGTTTGGAATTCACATTCCTAAAGTTTAAGGGTAACATATCTAATGTAGAATTTAAGGAAACTAACTGGAATCAATATACTAAATATCTTGAAATGAATACTAATAGAATCTCTCCAATTTCTTTTTTCTTGCCAGCTATCAAAGAATAGATTCTGAAAGCAATTCATTTCAGATGGGAACAAACCAGCAGCCATTTTTATAGCAAATTTTTGCCTTCCAATAATCCAGAAATTATTGGCAAATTTATAAATTCATTGGATGACGTTTGAAATGAAAAGTGAATACTATGGGAAAATAAAACATTACAAGATCTAATAGTAAGATCTGATCTTTTTTAAAAATATTTCAGGGACGCAAAAATACTTCTCTCAGAACTACTACTGGAACTATTAATAAAGGAGCTAATTTTACATATTAGACTTCAATCTCAAGATTGACACAATATAAAAAAGCATCATTAGAGTAATATTTTATTCATTTCAAAATGTTTCCTAATAATCTTATAAAACCTGTAGATGTTAATGAACTTGTACTTGTCGTTGATAATCTTAAATCAAAAAAGATCCCAGATTACAGTATTTTTAAAAATAAATTAGAATTTAAAGTCAAAGCAATATTATCAAAATTATTTAATAATATTATTCATACAGAAACTATTCAAAAAATTTCATAAAAACAAAATATAGGTCTTTTTATTGAACAATACCATGACTATACGATCTCTATAAGCGTTTTGAAAAAATCATATTAATAAGAATTTATCTAATATTTGAGAATCATCTATATTATAAGCAGCTCGAGGTTTCTTCAGAAAAAGTTGACGTGATTTTATCTTTAACAACTAATAGTGAAAAAGACATAAATCTAAAACTGCTGTGACTTTTATCGATCTAAGCTCAGTGTATGATTCCGTTTAACAAATGGTTTTTTAAAAGATTCAAAATTCTTAAATGCCTAAAAACTATTAATATATTTTACCAAACGCTCTTCAATATTAAAATGTCAAGTGACAATAAAAGATAATCAAAATCGTAGTGGATACAAAGTATTATAGATCGTCTTCAGAACAAGATGCAGGAAATTCATTTATGCTTATAATAATGCTTTGATTTCTCAAAGAAAATCATTTCCAAAAATAGAAGTCTCTCAATAAGAATATGAAAAGTTGATATTTTTTTAAAAACTATGCCTTATTCCAAATCCAATGAAGACAACATGTTCCATTTTTATTAAAACAATAGAGAATCATATCTTAGACTGAAACACAAGTATCCATGCTTTTTAGAAATAATCTTGAATGTAGCTTAACATTATTTCCCCCCACTTAATTAAAGTTAAAACAAAATTTCTAGGAATAATTTTTTGAAAAGTTACTGTGCCTCTGTTTTGAAAAAGAGTTTACCTGGTAAACTTCTGGATACTCAATTAATTATTACTATTAGAAATATTACTTGTATACCCAGGTTTCCTTTTTGTGTTCTTTGCTTTCATATTTTCCTCCAACAGATATGGAAAAAAATTGCTTCTTAGAAAATGTATAAAAAATTTCAAAAAAAAATAAACAAAAAGGTGTTAAGCAGATTGGATTTGCCATTAACTCAAGATATAGTTTTACCATCTATGAATCTCTGAAATCAAAATTTTATTCCAAAAAATCTATAAAAATTGAATTCTTACAGGTATTCCAAATATTTTATTTGTAAGTGATCTCCCTAAATGGAACTGGAATCTCATCAGTATATTCAAAACAACCTATGGTCTTGTGATCATCTGTTTCATAAATAGAATTTATGAGCTACTAGTCTATGCAAACGTGGTTATACAGCAGAATTTAGAAATTTAATGAAGCCACTGATGAATCTATTTACGGGTCAGAATATCTTCGATGTTTTGTTAATTGTTAAGCTATCGAAAAAATTCATACCCTAAATAAATAAATATACATATACATTTATTGGCGAACATATAAGTCTATCATAAATTTGTATTAAAAATTAGTAAAATTTACTTAAATAAGTGAAATATTTTCAATAGTAGTTATACAAGAGTTATTACAAAAAAAAATACATTTTTACTTATTTAACAAAAATCTAAAGTATACTAACTTTGTAGGATGATTTGGTTTCAACATAACAAAAGGTTGGACAGTAGCTATTTCGTCTAAATTACTGCAAATGATAGTAGCTAAAGTGATTTTTCTAATTTCATGAAGCTGTTCTAAAAAATAAAATATGTTCATTATTAAAAAATCATATTAAAAAAATCAGTTTAAAAATTATAAAATCTATTACTATATGCTTTAACATTAACTTGGGTGTTATGTTTCTGTCTATGTACACATTTTCTGTTTATGTTTCTATCTGTATGTCCACATTTTTTAATTTTGCTCCAGATGCTCCTAATCAATCTTGATTTTAATGAAAAAAGTTTTATAGATAAAAGACTTAATAAATAGAAGTTCTTTCAGGGGGGTTGCACCACTACTATGTTGTTATCTTAATCAATCTTTTTCATGTTTTATTATTAAATTATAATTTTTGTCAGATTTTTTTTTAGTTTATAACTAAAGAGTCAAAAATAAAATAGTAAGTAAAAAAAGTTTTAAATAATGCTTTTATGTAAACAGTACTAGCTAACAAAAATGAGAAAAATAAAGTAATCCCACCAAAAAGTAAAACAAAACCGAATCGCAGTTAATTTGTCATACTTGGAAAATATCAGAAATCTTAAAAATCTAGATTTATTATAAAATAATTGGAAAATATTGTCATTTCATAAAAGTATTTAAGGCATTTTTGATTTTTATGATTTATTTGAGTTTCAAATGCCTTTTTGAAATGACAATATTCTTGCAGTCTAGATTTTTAGGATATCTGTTACTTTCCAAAAATGGCAAATTTTTCCAGATTCAATTTTTTTTATTTTTAGTCAGATAACTTTATTTTTGTATTTTTTAGTCAGCTAGGACTGTTTATATAAAAACATTCCTTAAAAAAACTTTTTTACATATTTTATTTTATATGTATTATATTGCATTATTTTCACTTTTTGATAATACATATATACGCACACACTTTGTATAAGAGTGAAATAATGAAAGTTATAGAGCTGTCAACATGTTTGTGAAGATTTTGATATTGATACTTTTAGGAGAAAGTTGTTAGCAAACTACATGCATAATAAGAGAGGGTGATTTGATTTCTGCACAGAACATGTTTAAGATATGGTGAAGTTGAGACCAAAGTATACATTATACATCCCTAAAAATTCAACACATCTAAACAAAATTTAAGAAAAAAAATTTTCTCTCTATCTGCAGAAATTAATCTAATTATTCTAGTCATATGTTTCATATCCATTGACACTTAAATTATTTTTTTATCAATATTATCAATAAAAGTCATTCTTGCTTTCTAGTAAGCTGGTAATTTCTCCTTTTGTAATTTTACTTGTCACTTTCTCTATTGTCATATATTTTAACTTTAAACACATTACAAGTAATTTTCTCTTTTTTAATCATTTATCTTTTTAACAGATCCAGGCTTGACAGAGAATAAACTATTTTTATTTTTCTAAAATCATATTTTACCTCTCTCCATGTATTTCTTTAATGATTGAGATATAAATTGGGATGACCTAAAAAATCTAACATTCTCTTTATTTTGGACATTTTACTTTCCCTTTTCTCTCTTTTCCATTTTTTTTCATTCACTGCATTGGCAATGGAACTGTCAATGGTAATCAATTGATTCAAACTCAGAATCCTATTAGATAATTTTACACATTATTTAGCTTTTTATTTTGTAGGCTTTTCAATCTGAGTTCTATTTTTAATCTTCTTCATGTATTTTTCTTTATTATTATTTCTTTTAATATTTAGGCAGCAGAATTCATCTCCTTGCTTGATGGGGGGAATCTTAAAAGATTCATTGAATAATAAACTCTGTCACTCATCTGCAAGACTCTGAGTTTTATTACCCTACCACTAATTTCTATCACATGTATCTATCTAGTCATCACACAGTTTCCCTAAATCCTCACCTTTAATAGATTTTGTTTATTTTTACTTCATTAAGCTCTTATTTATTTATTTTGTGTGCTTTCATCTAACAATCCAGAACACTCTCAAGTTTAAAATCATCTATCAGTAATTGTTTTCATGGATTCCTGCATTTGGACTTTTTCTTCAATAGCATCATTATAAAAGTGCATCCTTTTTAAATACTCAATTCTAGGTTACTTAAGTAAATTCAAACTTTCATTTATTTCTATTTTTTCTTCCAATTTTTCTAATCTTTCTACTATTCCTTGCACATTTTCATGAAACTTATTTTTGCTAGCTTCAGTAGAATGTTGGACCATTTCCTCTAAATCTGTACGTATTTTTTCCTATACATTCTACTTTCTGTTGTACTTTTTCTTATATTTGATCTGGTATTTCAAACTTCATGCTGTTTATATTCTCTTGTACCAGTTCAAACTTTTCTTTTATTCTTGATACACTTCTTTAAATCTTCTCTCTCTTTTTTGTGTTGCTTTTCTTCAAATTTTGGTTGCATTTATTTCATAAATTCTTTATCTCTATTTTATTGCTTTTCTTTTAAATTGTTTATCTCTTTTTTTTTTTGCTTTTTTCTCAAATTTTTCTTACATTTTATTTTTAAATGCATTCCTTTCAATTTGTTCAGCATTTCCTGACTTATTTGTGTTGTCCTTCTTCATTTCTCTGTTGCAATTTTATTTCTTAAATTCTTTCATAAATATGCACAGCATTTCACTGTTAAATATGTTTGGTTTCTCTTCTAAAGCTTTTTATATTATCTGGACAGCTTCTTGCTCTATCAGCTCCGATTCTGTTGGCTGTTCTGGCTCTTGTATTGCTGATGGATCCTGTTTAATTGTGATTCCACTTCTTTGTTATTGAACATATGTAACTAAATGCTATAATATTCTTATTAATAAACAAAAAAACTTATGCTAGTAACATTTATGATAATTTTAAAACGGCATTCTAAAGCAGTAAAACTCCATGTTTTTTAGAAACTACACGCGCTATGCTTTTTAACAAATCTGAAAGTTATCTAGGTTGATTTTTAGATCACGTGATTCAGCTTTGGTTGCCAATTTTAATTAGTGGTTATTTGATTACACTATATCTGAACATTTACTCTAGTTTAATACACAAAAACTTTCTATTATACTTTTAACGATTACATTCTGAATCATGAAATTATCTAATTTAATATACATAACTCTTTAGGGAAGATGCTTAGTTTAAAGATGGGTTTTCTGTGAAGTTGTGAATCTTCAAATTTTCAATCGTAATAAAGTATCTAATCTTAGATTTATTATTCATGTACGATGGCTTTCTTTTAACTTAAGGTAAAATCAGATAAATGCAATTATTAATTTCTAGATCATGTGGGTCATTTTAGATTATAGATGTTAATTGATGGTTACATGATTATATGAATAGCTGAATATTTACACCGGTTTAAAAACCAAAAGTCCCATTATAATTTCATTATTAAATCTTAAATCTATATACGAGCATATACAGTTTGCAAATCTTTTTTTTTTATTTTTTAAATCCCTTTCAACATTTTCAATGAATAAAAATGCATCCAAATATTTTAATATTAACAAGTAATTTATGTGTCATATATGCTTTTTATATGTTGTGAGTGCTTTTTAAATAATTAGCTATTTAACGAAGAAAGGAATTATAAATAATATAACAATGTGAAGCAATATCAAATGTTCAATGTGCCATCTACAATTTTTGTATGTTAGTTATTGTTACATTGGAAAAATAAGTGAACCAATTTCTGCTGGATAAGTATTTTGATTTATTTTACATCTAACATAACAACCTCATTTATATTTAAATACAAATAATATAATTCACTTAATGCTAAAGCTTGAATATTTTAATTTAACAGTTTATCAAGTCGATCAAGGCAGAGCTAGATAAATTCATTTTTTGAAAGAATCTTTTACGCCTGTCTATTAAAGTTTGTAGATTTGCTATCTTAATATAAACCGAGCACTGATTATATATGTGTGTAGGAATTGATGATCCGGACCAAATGATGAGTTCTGATTCAGCACGAAATATATATTGGAGATCATTTATCTTGTATGGTTGTACATGTGTATCGGTTATATAAGATAGAGTGGATGACTGAAGAAAGCTTGAAGGTCTGGTGTTCAAATCCTTTTTAATTAAATCAATATCTCCTTAAATAATATAACAAACTGAATGATATCAAATCTTAAGTGTTTTCTACAAATTTTATAATAAAGGTGCTACGTGTGCTATGAGACTGAATAAAAATGTTTGAATTTATAATATCTGTATTGCAAGAAAAGAATATTTTCCATTAGTATTTAACGCTTTGAAGATTTGAGATTTTTTTTTGTTGAATTAGATACAATGTCATTAACTTATTTATTATATATTTAGATATTGACTTGATTTTGTAAAAAATGATTATATATAGTTCTACTTATAAGTATTATTATTAATAATAATAAGGGAATAAAAATAAATGGAGATTATTTAAATCATCTAGATTTTGCTGATGATGTGGTTGTTTTTTGCAAATAATGCTTTAGAACTTCAGCAATTGTTGCAAAATTTATCAGATGAAAGTAAAAAAGTAGGATTAAAGGTGAATGTCAAAAAGTCTAAAGTAATATTCAATGGATTTTCTCAAAAGAATAAAATAAAGATTGATAATGATGAGATAAACTAAGTTTACAACTATAAATATCTTGAACAGATTATTACCACAGATGGAAACATAATGGATGAAATTAATCATAAAATTAAACTTAATTGGAGTGCTTTCGATAGAAATAACTTAATATTTAAAAAAAATATGCCTATGTATTTGAAAAGGTAGGTTTGTAATAAATGTATGTTGCCAGTTCCTACATACAGATCTGAGACTTGAACACTTAACAAGAAAGCAGTACAGAGACTTCAGACCACTCAAAAAAGTATGGAAAGATTCATGTTAGGAGTAACAAGAAGAGATTGAAAACAAAGAAAGAACAAGCAGATGTTATTGACATCATTGAAAGAAATAACAGACTGAAGTGGAGTTGGGTTGAATATATTACTATAAGAGATGATAATACTTGGCCAGTTGAAATCTTCAAATGAATTCCAAGAGATTGTAAGAGACTTACAAAGAGACTACATGTGAGATGAATAAACTAAGAAAGTGTGCTGGTGTGATGTGGAAAAAAGAGGCTAGAAAACGAAAAAGATAGATTAATCTTGGAGAGATCTTCATCTTGCAATGGATCGATAATAATTGAAAATTATGATGATGCTAATGAGTATTATTAAAAGAAACCTATTAAATTAAACACTCAAACTTTATTATCAGTGAATGAACTAATGATATTTAAATAGAAATATGTTATCATATTTGATGTAGTATTGATTCTCTCTCTAAGGACAGTGGAATCTGATATATCAATGTAGCAATGGTAAAACATAAAATTTGTATACAGCACTTTGAAGATTTGATATATTTCAATTTGTATGCTAGATATATGTATAAACATACATATTCTGATTTAATGATTATTTCTGCAATTCAAAATTCATTCTACATACGATTGTAATTTTATTTACTCTCCATCAAACATTTTTAAGTCAATCTCATCAATAAGCAGAGATATACATGATTTACACATTGTCATAAGCTCGTGGCTGTAATGCTGTTATAATAGCTCAACAATGTTTTACTGAGTGCTGAGGATACTCTCAAACCAAAGCACAAAATAGAGACTTTTGAAAAGATAAGAGTGACCATCATCTTGTGCTTCGGTTTGAGAATATCATCAGTACTCAACAAGATATAGTTGAGCTACTATGACAGTATTACAGAGCATGTGTTTAGGGTGCAAAATCTCTTCTGTTTAAATTACATACGCTCTCTGCACTAGTAAATAAAATTGAATATTACTTTTATAATAATACATTATGTATAGTATTATAGACATAGCTTAATTTATATGAAATTCAAATAAAAGTAAATGATTCCTGCATAATTAATAAATAAATAAAACTCATACATTATAAAGAATGAAAAGAATCTACCTATCCTTTAAACTTTTGATGATTAAAACTTTCATTTACTGACACTGTGGGAAATAAAGAGATGAAATTATATATTAACCTGATTTAAATATGGCAAACTTGTAATCATTTCAAAATTTACAATTTTGCAAATAGAGCCAGAGACATAGATTCATTTTTTTAATAATTTCTATATATAATCTTAAATAATAGTTTTTAAATGTAAACATCAAATAGCCATAGATATATGTATATGAAATACAAAAGAAAGTAAAGTAATTTTCTCTTAAACTATATATAAATAAAAATAACTGAATTCATCTATCCCTTTTGCTGTTGATGGTTCTAAACTTTTATTTACTGACACTACTGGAAATAAAAAATGAAAATTATATATTAATTTTATTTAAATAGCTTATAGGGGAGCTAATATACATTAAGCTACATCTATTTGATATTTATATTTATAAGCTATTAAGATTATATGTAGAAATTATTACACAATAAATTCTATATATAGTCTTATAAGGAGTGATTATGCAGTATTTATATCAGTTAATACATAATTTTCACTCATTATTTCTAGTTATGTCAATAAATGAAAACATAACTATAAAAGTTTAAGTAGATGAATTTATTTAATTCTTATTGTGAATGACTTAAGTATGGTATTATTTATCCACAGCTTATTTTACAAGATTGAATGTGAAACTATTTATTATTACCTAATACTATTTTAATACAATAATCTTGCATTAAAGTAATAAGTAATTCAGAGTTTCAGTTTACCTACTTCTGAGATATAAAAAAATGTTAGATTTATCCAAGATAAAATAAATTGCTGTTGATTATTTTTAAAAAGAATAATTGTATAATTTCTAATACCAAAATACCAACTTTTTAAATACATTCATATAAAATTATTTGATAAAATTTAAATACAGGCTATTTATTTACCTTTACTAAAAGCTGACAAAGGCATATCATTTTCATACCAATATCGATCTCCTTTGCGGAGCTTGACAAATTGATGAGCAATTAAACACGCAAATGTAGGTCCTACAAGAGCAGTTTTAAGGGGACGTTCAGCTAAACCACCAGTAAAAAGATCTATGTCGTCAACAGATCTAAATTTCATTAAGAACATATTAATCTGTAATTATAGATGCATATTAAAATTTAAATTCATTATTCAAATGTGTATACACACTCTCTCTAATTATTAAACTTTTTAAAAAAAATAAGATTTTTTTAGTTTCTAATAATATAATAAAAGTATTATACATCAGATTTGCTGCAGGATTTCTTTAAAATTTAAATAAAAACTGATATGGACAAATGGACCAAAAATACTTTTTATCTTGTATTATATGTTCCAAAACCATAATGCAATAATACTTCTATTATGGCTATTGAATTATGTAGTCATAAACCTGCTCAAATATATACATATGAAGAAGAATTTATAGTGCTAAATGTTTTATATATAACGTTTTGAGATGAATTCATTGCAACTGTTTAAATATAATTGAATAGCCCTCTAGTGACAGCCACAAAACCTCTCTTAACTCCGTGCCTACAGAGCCTTTGCTAGAAGGGGTGAATCAGAAATTTATTTCTAAATATTTTAAATCCGACTATATATATATATATCTAACAATTATGAAACTAGTTTTATTTTCAGCCTTATCAACAATGATTTAAATTTTAATATTATTTAATGAATAAGAATTTACACACTAAATGTTTTATATGTAACGTTTTGAAATCAACTCATTGTAACTGTTTAAATATAATTGAATAAGTCACTAGTGACAGCATTTGACAATACTTTAAAGTTAAAAGATATATCTCTTAACTCCATGCTCCTTCTTATATCAGGAAAATTTACTAAAATATTTGGAAATAAATTTCTGACTGATTAGAAATTCACCCTTCTAGCAAATTGTCTGTAGACAATTGTCCTGATATAAAAAGGAGCCCAAAGTTGAAAGAGGTATCCCTTTTAACTTTAAATTATTGTCAAGTGCTGTCCCTAGAGGGCTATTCAATTATATTTAAATATTTTTTGATCTCAAAATGTTATATATATATAGTGAACAACCTATACTGCTTTCTTACTTTATTAAGTTAATTTGTATTCTTTTATTGCAAGAGACCCGAATTCAATCGACAGAAAAGAGTATTGAGTTCCATTGTTAGAAAAATGGAACATCTGACTTAAAAAACTTACATTTCTCGTTGCAATAAATTAGATTTTTTATAAATGACATAGTCTGCCTGCTTCCGGCATTGTTAGTTAATTAATTTTGCACAATGATTCTGGCCAATAAATCCGAAACTTAACTCAGTGCTATTAAGTTAGAATATATATTTATTTGGTTTAAAAATACCTTTTCATAGTGGCTTGACTCAGCTCAAGTTTTTGGAGTATTTTATTAGAATATGAAAAGAGTATAAAGTTAAATAATTACATTATTATATAATTTATAAATGTCTAAAATAGAACTTACAGTGAATAATTGTATCATTAAAAAAGAAGCCAAATGTATGCTTGCTAAAGATAATTACTGGGTATCAAATAGTGAACAAAGGAGTGTCTACAATTTGTTGCAAGCATGGTCTAAATAAAAATATTCAAAGATTGATTTAACTTTTCAATGCTAAGTTATATCTTCAATTCAGATCAATTCGAAAGATTTATTAACTCTTGTTTGAAATAACTATCAAGTTTTTCAATTATAAAATTTGTAAACTGGGAAGAGCAGATATTAACAGGAAAAAGTTTTGATGGGATCAGTTTTTTGCGACTTTCCATCCATAACATAGAGAAAACAAATAATGGAATAGCTTTTCTGGGAGATGGTTTTCTAAAAAGAGCTAAAAAGCCTGATAAAATATCCAAACTATTGATTATTATAAAGATCGTATAGTTTTAAATTAAATTTAATACAAGCCCTCAATTATGTAATTACATTAATAATTAGTTTTTAAATTTATTTATTTATTCTACAACTCATGTTAAGATTTGGATATGGTCTGCTATTCTGTGAAAGCGTTTATATCTACATTGTTTCTTTCTATAATTTGGCTCCAAAATTTTATAATAATCAAATTAAATATATTAAATCGATAAAAAAACTGACGGATACATAATTTCTAATATATTGCTTTTCACCTTTCTTAAATGTTAATATAAGTCATTTATATAACATCTTATTTAATAAATAGACATTTGATTTATAATTATTTTAACTACTTTTAGTATAGGCACGGTTTATAATATTTATAATAGACATCATGTCCTAAAGTTCTTTATTTATTTTTATTTATGTCCTAAAGTTTTCCAGTTAAATTCGCCGATTTACTAATGTTAATTGTCTTTAAACGAATATAGTATAATTAATGATTGGGTAGTCACTTTAATTTCTGTTCTTTATTATAATTTTATTCTAGAATTTTCCACAAACTTCTTGATGTTTTGTATTTTTATTATAATATTTTTTTTAAAAAAACTTCATAAGAATTTTATGATATCTCCTGATTGTAGTAAATATCTCCAGTTTTTTCTTATTATTGAACTAACTTTTTTTCTGAACACTAGTGTGATAGTTTTTACACAGCCATTTTTTTTTATTTCTTGTTTACGATTTCTTACATCATGATTCAGTCCTTTCTCTTACATATATTCCATTTTTCTAACTAGGCATCTTTTTTTCTACACATTGCTTTGTTTGAATAAAATGTTTTATTATTAAAGTGATGGGGAAGGGGGTTGTTTATTTTAAAAACCAGTAATACATCACATAACAAAAAACATCTCATAATCTTAGCTTACATATTTTGCTTCATTAGCAAATTATTTTATTCTCCTTACTTTTTGCCATCTTGTGTAAGCTTTAAAAATCAATGGATGTTAGATGGTGGTGCTTATTGAATCCTTATTTAGTCAGAAGCGGATTAAGCAGTAAGTGGACTAAGTGGCTATGTAGGGCTCCGGAATAGGGCCCCAGAATACTAAGGGGCCCTGAGATCTTAAAATATCTTTTCTTTATGATGTGAGGAAAAAATTTTTTATATACAATCAACACTCCTATAAAGCAGTATTATTTAAGCTTTTGAAGGGAATTGATTTGACTTTTGGTGGAATTCTAATTTTTAACTGGATATCAGGGGGTGAAACTAGTATAGCATAAATAGGGCCAAATTAAATAAATATATATATTTTTTAATTACACAAAAAAATCGACCCTTCTCAAAATAATAATTTGATTTAAATTTAAATACTCTGCTTTTGAAAAAATTATCTAAATAAATTTTGCTGTTTTTTTTTCTACATTATATTTTGATTGGAGACAGGTAAAAATGTATTTTCTTTGTTAACATCTTAACACGTTATCATTATAAAATATATTTTTAGTAGGCATTGTTTGCGAGGCTAAAAGCTTTTAAACTATTTTACAGAAAAAAATTTTTTTTCTTCACAGCAAAAAAATGAAGATTCATCAAAGTGCTGCAGAAAAGCGAAAAAAGTTTTTAAAAAACCTGGAAATTGCTGAAAGCCAAAGAAATTCATTGCATAAATTTTTAAAAATTAATACAGATACAGACTTGCCATCAACATCTACATCAGATAATTCTGAATTGCCCACTAAACTTCTTCTAAAGAAGAGAAAGAAGAACAAATTGCTACTGAAAAAAGGGATTGCAAAAATGCAGAAGGTAGAGATAATTCAGAAAGACACTTGGATATAGACATCGAAGTATTAAATAATATACATATGCTATTATTGATCATATTCTTACTAACAAACCAAAAAAATCGGGAATATAGAGAATTTAAAATCAGAGTATAAAGACAGAGATGAAGTGTATTATAGAGGATTTTCTTATAATCATTTTCTACAGAAAGAAATCAAATGGAATTATGGAAAAAAGAAATTGGCTGATATTTTCAGAAACAAGCAAAGGTGTTTACTGCTACCCTTGCAAACTCTTTTCAACAATAGTCTAAATTAGTAACTGATTTACAAAATTGGAGATCAATAACTGTTATTTTATCTTGGACCACAAAGTTTCAAAAAAACACATGTCAGCAACGTATAATATGTATAAAAGATAAATAAAATTCAATAGAATTGATACTCAACTATTACAGGAAAATGAAAAAGAAGAATGTTACAGAAGAGAAGTGTTGAAAAGAATTGTATCAACAATAAAATTATTGAGTCGTTTGGATCAGATGAAAGCAAAGATTCCCATAGGAAAGGAAATTATTTAACCTTCTTGGAATATCTAAGCGAATATGATGAGTTTTTGAAGTTACATCTACAAAAATATGCCAACAAAGAACGAGGAAATATAAACTACTATCTCATTATTTGTGGTGAATTTGTAGGTCTTATTGGAAATCAAGTAAAAACGGAAATAATTGAAGAAATCAAATCTGCGATTTATTATAATATAATTGTTGATTCTACTCCTGATGTTTTGCATGTAGATCAAGTAAATTTTATGATGTTTCATCCTGAGGTAATATAATGGAAAGTATTGTGGAAAGCATTCCCATAAATAAACACACGTCTTCATAGTTGGAACAAGACGTTTTGCAAACTTTAATAAAATTAGGAGTGAATATTAAAAATTAACGAGGACAATCATTTGATAATGCTTCTAATATTTCAGGGAAGTACTCAGGTTTGCAAGCACGTATTAATGAACATAGCCCAAGTACCGTTTTTATTCTGTGTGCTAATCATTCCTTAAATTTAATTGGAAATTTCACTGCAGAAAATTGTAGCACTGCAATTGAGTATTTTATGTTTTTGCATAATTTATTCACATTTTTTCTGCATCAATCCATCGCTGGAAAATTTTAACTAGAAATCTAGAAATGTGTAAACATTCAGTTACAGTGAAAAGTTTTTAATACAAGATGGTCAGCAAGAGCAGATGCTGTATTAGCTATAAAACTTGATTTCACCCATGTAAAAGAGGCTTTAACTAAAATTTGTAATTCAGAAGACGAAAAAAACGTTACCAAAGTGGAGACGACTTCATTTCTGAAGAAAATGGACAAATATGAAACCGCTCTAATGACAGTGATTTGGAATACTATTTTACAAAGAATAAATGCTACTCACTGCAATCAGTGGAGTGCAACTATTGAAAGGATCTATCCTACTGAAGTCATTAGAAAATTTTATCAATAATTTCAGAGAAGAATTTGAAAAAGTTGAAAAAGAGGCAACTGATTTATCAGGACTACCATTCGATGTGGAAGATGAACAAACTAGCAGACAATAAAATGGAAAAATGTTTTTGATGAATACAAAAAAGTCTGACATCAATTTACAATAAGAGAAAAATTCATAATTAATTTATTTTATGTCATATGTGATAACACCAAGGCAGAACTATATCGGAAAAAATCAAACGTGTGAAGTTGTTATAGAGCCTTTTCGAATATTTTTGGATTGGAATTTATCGATAGAAGAAAAAAAGAACACGATAAAAAATGAGATTGATGTTTGTAATTTTGAAGATGAATTTGTCCATTTTTTAGTATTTCTAAAAAAAAAAACGGGGACACCTTAAGAATTACAGCAAATATCTATCGAGCTGCCAAAGAAATGTCTTGCACAATTCCGAATATTGAAATATTATTGAAATTTTTTAACAATTCCCTTATCTATTGCCTCAAGAGAAAAATTATTTTCTGTTTTAAAGGTGCAAAAAATTATTTAAGGAGTACTATGGGAAAAAAAAGATTAAATAATATGGCCATTCTGTATATACAGCAAGAAATTTTAAACCAAAGTGACACTGTAAAAATAATTGATGAATTTGCAATAAATAAAGCAAGATGGAAATTCATGCAAAAAATGTTTTTTAATCAATTCATTTAATGTGTTATTTGATTACTTTTCTTTTTTGTTAATAACTTAATGAGAGTTTTCTTGAATTTTTTTTTTTCTAACTTGAGTTTGGGAGCCCGGAAATTTTTACTGCTTGGGACCCTCACTTGGCTTGATTCGCCTTTATATTTAGTACTGTTCTATTCAAACATCCCAAAATTCATTTCTAACTTATTGCTATCATCAATGAGAAACTTTTAGTTTTTTTTTTTGTACAGCGCTGTTGAATTTTTCGGATCTAATGCACATTTCCATTCAGCAGCCATTTCTTTTATAAGACAGCACAGGACAAGAATATAATAATCACTACCATCTAGCTACTATTGACTACTAAAGCTTACACAAGATGACAAAAGAATAAAGAAAATTAAAGTATTTGCTAATAAATAATAATGTAAGTAAGTTAAAGTCGTGTGTTATTTTGTTAGTTATATGATGTATTGTTGGTTTTGTATAAAATTGGGGCCAAAGAATAGAAAACAAAGATTATAAAAAAACTCATGTCACCATAATAATCATATATGGAAATTGAACTGGTTTCAGCTCTACATAAATATGCAAGCAAATAGACTTGGATTAAAAAAATTAAAAAGTGTTTAGCTTGATAGTATAACAAAAAGTAAAAAATGGCTGCTGGATGGAAAGTGTATTAAATTCAAAAGATCCAAGTGCACTATTCAAACAAAATCCAAACTGCTCTTCACTGATAAGATCTCTAAACTAAAAACTAGTCTTGGAATATTTGGGTAAGGATTTAATACGAATTACCATCTAGTATCTACTGATTTCTAAAGTTTACATAAAATAGCAAAAAGTAGAGAAAATAAAATAGTTTGTTTCTCTTATCTGTTATAACTGTTTTGTAAAACTGTTTACTGTTTTTCTATTAAGTCTGAGACACCTTCAAAGATTTTTGTTTGCTAAATGAGCATTGTCTAGTAAAATTCTAATATGTGCAATGCATGCATTATATTTATCAAAATATGTTATTTTTATTGAATCTTCATTCATTGTGTCCTCTCACTATTGAACTTCTTAAAAAATAAATTCTAACGAGTTAGGATTCCCTAGACAACTTTAAAATATTGTTTGTTCCAAACGAAATTATTCTCTGCATTTATATAACATTCATTTCTTCATCAGAAAACAATCTAATGGAGCATCTAAATTTTCCTCTATACTTCAATAATGCCTATTGAGGTCATAAATTTGTCGTTCTGACTTATACTGTCAATCAATGGTATTGCTGTACAGTTTTATTTATAATGGACCTCACTTTACTTCCAAAATATATGCCTTTGTAGTCATTTAAATATGGGTCCAGTATTTAAATCAAATATTTCTTTTTTGTTTTATTTAACTTTCCAAAGTTGGATAATATCTCATATATGTTAATTGAATCGCAGTATTTCAAAAACTTAAAAATTTTATCAGCTTCAACTATAATTTTTAATAATTTTTTAAAAGTATTGATTTATGAACTATTTGGTAAACTACTCTCTAACCAAGCACAATCAAGAATATATTGCTGCTATTAATCATAACAATATCAGACAATACCAATTGCAATCATAATCCACATTGACCTCGCTCATTCAACAATCCACAGGTATAAATAGATTCATATATATATATATCCTCCACTAAAAAATTAATGTCAATTAGAAACAGAATTACCAAGCTATTTACTGTGATCCTGGATAATCAGTAGAACACTAAATAGTAGTGTTCTTTATTCTAAAGCTTTAAGACTCAGATGCTATTAAAAGCATCTCAAGTAATGGCAAACTATTATCTGATGATGATCAAGAATTAACATCTGTCCACAATACCTGATGTCTAGTTAACTCAACCTGTCTTTGTGGAGAGAGGGGTGGGCATATATATATATATATATACACACACACTTAACTGTTTAATTAATTGTTAAGTAAAAACATATTCTAATCCTAAAAGATCATGTTTTTATAAGAGTAATTTTAAAATAACAAGTCCACTATTCCGTCAACAATCATTTATTAATAATATAATTTTTATGTTTAATATTCATAAATATTTTTTATTCATTAATTGCCCTGTGGGGTTTAACACAGTGGTAAAATATCACACTCTGAACTATGGGATTTGAATTTTTATGAATTCTCGAGCAAATAATTCATTACATTACTGCATTTTTATTTTTTATGTCAATAGCCGTATACATTTATTTTTAAATATAACTATGCAATTTATCTTTGTTATTTTTTTTATCTGATTTAATAATCTAAAACTTTTTCCATTTAAACTTTGAAATAACTGTCTACTACTACAAAAAGTGTTCTAAATAGCTATATTAATCATTATGTATAAGCTTATCAACTCTATTTTATATCTCTTTTTTTCCGAATCTTTTTAAAACAAATTATGAATCAAACACACGGAGAAATAATTTTTACACAAATATTTCTTATATTAAAATCGTTTGCATATGTTCGTTTTAATTTTATATGAATATATTATACACTTACTCATAAACTGTTTTTAAGGCTTCATATGAATTTTCCTTAACAATTTCTTTTAAATCTTCTAATGTTTCTAGTTTTCTTAATTCGCAAAATGTTCTCCATTCATTGTATGATGGTAAACCATGATCTCTTCCTCTTTGAATATTTAAAGCTGCCAAATCGAGTCCTGAGCCTTGAGCATGTTTTTCAAATAACTGATTAGTGATCTGGCTTGCCATAAACTGATCGCTTGACTGCGATGGTTCATTAAGCAGACCTAATATATAATGGTCAATAACTCCGGCTGTAAATAAATTAAATGGCTTGAAAAACCCATCAATTAAATTTGTGGAGTGAGATTTTTTGTGGTTCTGATCATAGTAAGGAAAGATATTTGGGACAAGACTGTGACCAAATCTATAAGCAGCTGTAGCAAAGACATTTACAATAGTTGAGTCAAGCTTTGGATCATAATGATAATAATAGCCATCATCTAGTAATATTAAGTCATAAATCTTCATGGCATCTTCACCAAGTACAACTGGTAAAAACTCATTATAAGTTATATGCTGTAACAGTGCTGAAATTATACGCTTTGTTTCCTGGTAAAGCTTTTCATCATTCCACATAGAGTTGATTTGTTTAAGTTCTAATGCCAGTCTGTTATGTTCTCGCATCCAAAGAGTATGCATCGCAGTGAGAGAATTATGTTCATTGGATCTGACATCTCCTATAACAAAGTATATATATATATATATATATATATATATAAACATAAACTCTGAATGCATATACCATAATAATTAACAATTCACACTTTTTTCAGTAATTATATTAAACTTGCGACTAACATTCTTGCCCTCTTATATCAAAGCTAATCAATCAGTCAGGTTTTAAAAAATCTCATCATCACATTGTTACGCTATTATTAAATCAAGGACTGATACTCAAAAGTATAAAACATCAGCATTAATATGAAAGGATGAAATTGAATGGTATACACATATTCTCAGTGATATATATTTAATAGTTATTCATTTGCAGAGTTGCTAAGATTGTTTGGGTGTGTGTATGTATATATATCATCATCATCATCAATCATTACCAATCCACTGCAGGATGAAGATCTCTCCAAGTTCAATCCATCTTTTCCGATCTTTAGCTTCTCTTCCCCACATCACCCCTGCACACTTTCTTATTTCATCCATCCATCTCACATGTGGCCTCTTTCTGGGGCTTTTACAATCTCTTGGAATCCAGTTTAAAATTTCAATTGTCCATTTATTATCATCTCTTCTAGAAATATGCCCAGTCCAACTCCACTTCAGTCTTTTAATTTTTTCAAGGTGATCAGTTACACCTGTTTGTTCTCTTACCCATACATTGCGTTTTGGATCTCTTCTTGTTACTCCCAACATGCATCTTTCCATACTTTTTTCAATGGCTTGAAGTCTCTGTATTGTTCTTCTATTAAGTGTCCAAGTCTCAGATCCATAAGTAAGAACTGGCAAAACACATTTAATAAAAATCTTCCTTTTCAAATACATAGGCATATTTCTTTTTAGTATCAAGTTATTTCTACCAAAAGCACTCCAACCAAGTTTAATTCTATGATTAATTTCATCCATTATGTTTCCATCTGTATTACTAATCTGACCAAGATATTTGTAACTGTTAACTTCTTCTAATTCATCATAATCAATCTTTATTTTCATATTTTGAGAAAATCTATTAAACATTACTTTAGTCTTTTTAACATTTATCTTTAGTCCTACTTTCCTACTTTCATCTGATAACTCCTGCACCATTTCCTGTAACTCTAAAGCATTATTTGCAAAAACAACTACATCATATGCAAAATCTAAATGACTTAAATAATCTTCATTTACTTTCACTCCTTTAACTTCCCATTTTAATCCACAAAATACTTCTTGCAGCACTGCTGTAAAAGGTTTTAGAGATATGGAGTCATCCTGTCTTACACCCTTCTCAATGTTGACTTTCCTACTATCATTATGTAATCTAATTGTTGCTGTTGCATTTTTATAAATATTCTTTAAAATATGGCAATATCCTGGATCTATACCTTGATGATCCAATGCTTTAATCACTGAAGAAATGTTTATAGAATCAAATACCTTTTCATAATCTACAAATCCTAAGCATAATGGCAACTCATATTCATTTGTCCTTTCTATAACTTCTCTCAATACCTGGATATGATCTACTGTACTAAAACCACTTTTAAATCCAGCTTGTTCTCTTGGTTGGTGGAAATCCAGAGTTCTCTGTAGACGAGTTGTAATTATCTTAGTAAAAATTTTGTATAAAACTGATAAAAGACTGATAGGTCTGTAATTTCTAATATCTTCTTTATCACCTTTTTTAAATATTAATACTGCATTCTTCCAATCATCTGGTATATCTTTATCATTTAGACATTTGGAATATAACTTTGCTAAAAAAAATTCTATTTATTCACGTGCTTCTTTTAATATATCAAGTATAATTCCATCATTACCTGGAGCCTTCCCTTTCATCATAAATTTAATTGCATGTCTCACTTCTTCATTCAAAATTCTGGGCAATTCAGAAGATATAATAGGTATAGGAGGTACTTATTCTTTATTACTATATAATTTTTGATAGAAGTCTTCTACACATTTCATGATGTCATCTCTCTTTTTAGTAAAATGCCATCTTTTTTTTCTTATTGCAGATATAAATTTCCTACCAATATCAAAATGTTGTTTTACACTCTTTAGACTTTTATTCTTTTCTACAGCTTTCCTTACTAGTTCACAATTATACTTTCTTATATCATTTTCAACTCTAAAAATAATGCATTAAAAGGATTGAATATATATATATATATATATATATATATTTGTAACCTCTGCATTCTTCACTTATTTCATTTTATTGGATTTATAAATGCCCAGGCACCAATTCTATACAAGATAGAATAAATTTATAACTGTAATTGCCGTTTTACTTATTTAAAAGATTCTTATGCTCTAATTACTCTATGGCTTAGCTCAGTTGAGGTTATAGGATATGGTATTCATATAGGATGCAAATAAGAGTAATAGAACATTTATAACTAACAACTCTGTAACATTAATTTAATCATATTTCAAGCATTTATTCAATTGTAAAACCATTGCAAAATTGTCAATTATCACATTTATTACAGGATAGACAATGATGAAGATCGAGTATCTTTTTACCTAAATCATCATCTATTTTAAGCAAAGTAAAATATATTATTGGCATTGTAATATTGAGATTTATCAACTCCAGACAGATTAAATAAATTGAGTTATACTGGCAAATTTATATATTCTATAATTATATTATGTTGACCATATGTGTGTGTGGAAATGGAGAATCGAACGCATATAATAAAACAACTCATATGGAATATTAACCCCCCCCCCCCCCCCCCCCCCCCCCAAACCCCAAACAACACCCAACCCTTTCAATCATTAATTTAACTCTTCGTTATTATTTAAAAAAGTAAAAAAAATTAATATAAAAAAAAAAAACAAAAATTAAATTATTAAAAATGGGTCTTTATTTTATAAAACCCTACACTCAATATAAAATATAAAAAACAAAAAAAAAGACAAAAAACAAAAAAAAAAGAAAAAAAAGAAAATTTTTTACTTTTTCATTTAAAATATTTTTTAATATAATATTTATATAATTTTATAAAATTTTTTTAAAATTATAAAAAAGAATAAAAAAAATTATATAAATAAAATATTTAAGATTTAAGTTTGAATTTTGAATTTATAGTAATAAGAAAAATTTATTTTTATTTAAATTTAACGTCAATCTTTTTTTTATTATTTTAATTTTATTTTTTATATTTTTTATTTTTTTATAAAAAAAAATAAAAAAATTTTTTTTAAAGTTTTTTTTGTTTTTTTTACATCTCAAAACTTAAAAATTAAATTTTTTTATTTTTTATCGGATTTGAGTTAAATTTTATTGGAGTAAGTTTTAATATATTAACATATTTTTTGTTTTTTGAGTTGGAGAATTAAAAAAATTTAATTTTATTTGATACAACCAATGATAAAATTAGCGGTTTAAGGGTTAATTCAATAAAACATTTATTGTAAATAAAAGACAAAATAACAATATATATATATATATTATTTTATACATCTTACTAGTAACTATAATACTTCTCTTCTTACTTAGACAAAGTACACTTCTCTTAAGCTAATATCTCATTTATATTGAAAGATGAATTGTTAAAAATGAAAGGAATAGGATATTAGTATGATATGTTATAAGATTTAATATTTATTTATAAACAATAACTTTAATAATAGTTTTCTTTATTACCTATTGAACCAACTTCCTCCGAACAACAATTAATTATCTACTAATATTTATAAACATTTTCTACCTTCACATCTCTTCACGATATAAAATTACGATTTAATATTTATTACTTAAACTTACGGGAAACCACAAACACTAAGCATTGACAAATAAAATATTAACTAATATTTTTTATCTTTTGTCCCCCTATATTTCCCTTTCAGAAAAATGGTTGGTTTTCAGGTAAAGTATTAACTATTATCAATAGCGAACTATCAACAACATTCAACACTCGACTACCAAATATATACCGACCAAATAAACACTTTATTATTATTTTTAAAAAAGAAAGAAAATCCCTTAGGCACAAGCTAATTACATTAGAATTAGCATGTCTATCCAATCAGTATAATTCGGTACCTGAAAGTCCGCTAGCTCAGCCGGTTCTAACCATCCACTAATAAACAAACAAAAGGTATCTTAAAGGCCCGCCTGTTCTAAACTGCTACTATTTTCTAAACCAAGATAATTTTCCCCTGAACCATTCAAAATATTACTTTAATTCTTTAAACTAATAATCACAACATTATACTGAATGCTAAACATTTATAGATTTAACTTGGCGATTCCTTTCTAAAATACTATTGTTAATGATTGGATTTTTTCCTTCCTATTCTTATTAGGAAAATAAATATTGATACTTACCTGCATGTATCAGAAATAAAACATAAATATTTTAAGAAAGATAATTTAAATGTTTTACTTTATTCTATATTAAATGCATCATTTTATCTTATAATGAACACACATACACTTCTTTTTTTTTAAAGATTAAAATAAGCATTTAATATATTATTTAAGCAAATAAATTATACATGTTACATCATATGTTATTATTATTATTTTCTTTAAGTTTAAGTTTAAAAATCAAATCACACATACATGCATGCCAAAAATATTATTAAATAGAAGCTGCTTTTATTTATTTTATGATTTCAAATATTATCTTTTGAATTTTAAAGTTTATTCTTTTTTTAACGTTTAATTCAAAAGTTCAAAAATTCTTTCAATAAAGTCTATCTTTATTTTTAAAGGAAATCGGAATGTTTATATATCAAAGTCAAATAATTACCTAGGTTTTAAAATATGACAGAATCAGTATAATGGAATTATCTCTGAACTCATTGACAGTAAAATTCTTTCGTAGATCCCATGTCCTAATATTTCCATGGCTTGTTTGGCATTCCTCACACTCTGCTGTCTGTTTAGTCTATTTCAACATGATTACCTTCTGAACTACTCGCAGATCTAAAATGCATAGAGAGTGGCTTTCAGTCAACTGCAAATATGGTGGGTTTTAACAGTGCAACATTTTTGAAAATATTACTTCAAAATATTTTATTAAAATAAGAAAGTCAGAACCAAGAATGAACAAAATTGGGCTATTTATACTTTTTTAAACAATGGAAAATTTATTTTTAGCAGCAGCGTTCATCTTATGAAAATGAAATCAGCTTCTAGCGTCTACTTTTTATTAAAAATTGCATACACACGTGCACATATATTTATTTATTTATTACAAGATAAAACGAAATCTCTTTATTATTTTATTAAAAATTCATTTAAAAAATATTAAATCTTTTATTTATTACAAGATTTTTTTTTTCTTTTAAACAAACAAAAAAAATCTTTTATTTTAAACAGCTTATTATTTTAACAGCATTTGCAGTTTATTTTATTTAATAACAAAATCCCCCTGCTCTTTAGTTTTTACATTTTATTCTCTCAATTTTTTAATATTTTATGTTTTAAAACATGGAAATTCATAATAAATTACTTACATATTAATGTACTTTGGTACATTATCTCCGTCCCTCCTCTAAACTAAAATATCATTTTAAGCATTTTAGTTTTCTCAGAATTTAAACTTAGAAATAATCTAATTTTATTTACTTAACATTGGTTTAACTGTATACATGTATCCTTATTTATCCACTATAATTCATCCCAGTATAATTCCATCCTATAACCAATTATGTGGCTCTTTCCTTCTATCCAATCTATTTAGCATTATTTTAACCAAACACAAAAAACAAAACATTTTAAATTTCCAAATGTATATACAGTCAACCTCTACTCTCTTAGTTCTAATTTTATGTGGAGTGCGTGTTATTTTTTTTTATCTTTAAATAAAACACGTTTCTACCTTCTAATGTCCACGAAAATCAAATTTTATCATACACCAAAACTAGCCTGTTCGGGGAAAAAATACAAATACTACCAATACCTTTATGACACTTTTCTTCAGTAAATATCCTCTATTAATCTATAACAACAGTCAACTTTGCCCTCCATCTAAACAACTAACTTTTTAACAACTAATTTCAAGCCACGTCGATTCTCCAAATGAATTTACAACTATATTTTATAGTACTCTTATCATTTGCTATGACTATTTCAGGCTCCTTTAAATCTCTACATCAACGTCCAATTATCCTTTACATTGGTCCTATGTTAATGTGCAAATGACCATTCAACTACGGTCCTATCACTTAAAATGACAACTTTTGGCGTATATCACTGCGCCTATTAAACGTCCAACTATCTACGTTAATACGCTGAATTGCCGTCCAACCTACAACTTCTATTTCTCCACATAAAATGACAACTTTTGGGACACATTGCTGTGCCTAATAAACGTCCAACTAACTATTTTTATGCGCTGTATGCCCCTCCTAAAGTAAACTATATCAATTCCTCCACTTAAAATGACAACTTCCGTCGGTTCTTCCACTCAAAATGTCTAATTCTCTGGTCACATTGACACACTACATAAACCAGTTTCATGCTACGTCAAATGCACCAAAAAAACAGTTTCGTGCCACATTGATGCGCCAAATAAACCAACCTCCTCCAAACAACAATTATAATCTCCTACTTAACACTTATAAACATTTTCTACCACACTATATTTTCGAATATGTGTGCCTTTAAAATGTTATAAATATAATGCATTTATCAATCATAATATTTATTAACTTATTGACGAAACAATTGAAATAAAATAAAAATATACTTTTGGAAACAATAATAATAATATTTATAACAGTACACACACATTCAAATATAAAATGTATGTATAAAATAATTTCTAAATAATATAAGACAATACATTATCTTACTATAATAACCAGTTACATTAGTTTTTTAAAAAAAAAAAAATTACAAATATTACATTTCTAGTATGAACAAATATATTGTGCCGGTCGGATTTGTATGTTCACGTAACAAGATCAAGCATCTAGGCAAAAGTACCTCGAATCCACTCATGCGCAAGATACACAGGTCAGGAACATTCATGAACTCTGCCCTATTTGCCTATTTCCCAGATCTATAACATTATGAGCAACAATCCTGATGACATCAATTAATTTACTTCTCATCCGCCGGCATCGATCATCAGAGACACAAAAAGACTCTAGGCTAAACTTATATGATAGATTAACTTAATAACTAGCTATATTTGATGAGCAATGAAGGCTCACGACCTAGCATATTAATTATGTATTGAGCGGAGATCATCTAGTCATATTTAGCATAAGTAATAACTTAATATATTACCTTAACTAAAAAAAAGCAATGGTTCGAGTTTGATATATATATTTAAGATTTATTAATAACAAAATTATGTCAGATTATTTAGCCGACGTGAGCCTCAGAAGTATTATATTTGTTTGATTCATATTTAATAATAACATTAGATTTGCGGTTATGCCAATAATATATATGTGTGTGACTTAATAAATTAGCGCTATTAGAATACATTACTGGAATACTATTACACCCCCAGAGATGAAGAGCATTTACTTAATTTAAACAACAATTTTACAAGCAGATATTATGTTTGGTTACATTCAATATTATGATTAATTTGGAGTTATAGATAATTAATGCGCGGGATGGGTAATGAATTTTATAAACGATACTAAATCTATTGCATTAATTCGTATATTAAACTAATGGAAATGTTTGTTTAAAGAAATCATTTCATTACGACTTATGAATACTTCTGGGCTACTAATAAGACACTGAAAGGCAGTGCATGCATGGCGGCTGATTGGGTCGGTCCAATTATGGATCCTGGGGTGTGCTTCATGAATTTTCAATAACGAAGTTGACCAATTTCCTCTGCAAACGTAGGAAGGGTCGGTTTGACGAATGAAAGAGTCCAAGATTCCCTGGAGTGAAGTACAGGCGAATCATGGATGATGAAGAGTGGTCGGCAATGTCATTATTGGGCTGGTTTCCCAGATCGCTCCCCATATAAAGCATGCACATAAGACCAAGGATGTCCCCAGGGTGGTTTTACAGCCTGGTTTAAGGACATAGAGAAAGACGATGGACCTGACTTTGCGGATGCCTCCATGTGAGAGAGGAGCATGAACATATATAAAATGAAATGGCCTTTATGCATGAAACGCTTAATAATATAATATAAACAAAACTCTAAAGATTAAAGATTATCGAACATATTGATTGCCCACAAATTATGAAATATTCGGCATAATGATATGGCTTCACTAGGCAAACATGGGTAATAATTATACTTAAATATAAAACTGAGATGTTAAGATCCCCCTCCCCTTACATTATGTTACTTAATATTATTCATTACTTCTTACACATTTAATAAATCTCAATTTTGGTTAATCAATGCCCTTGTGAAAATATATAAATTATTACAAAATAAGTGGGTGGTGGTAATAGCTAAGATGGGTTTTACGTATATAATATAATTTAAGAATAAAAGATAGCGCATTATTTAGGAACGAGAATGTGAAAAACAGACGTCAAATCTGTTTTTCGACAGTAAACATGAAAATTATAATTAGTTTATTTATCCAAAATTGCAAGCACCTGGGCAAGTCGAATAAGACTTGTTTTGATCAAATTATAAATTATTTACCCAGTAAATGATGGGTGGGGAAACGAAAATGAATTATATGCTGGCGATTTTAGAATACTATTGGAATTTATTTTAAAGTATAAATACATAAATCAAATTGAAAATTGTTTGCCACTTGGAAAGAAAAGAAAACATATGGGAGGCTTAATATAGATTAGTTATATAGAGTTATAGAATACATATTTGAAGACATTTAATATAAATGATTTAAACTATAAATATTACAGAGAAGGCAGGATTTAGGAATTATAAGTGGTCAAAGTTCTTTTACCTTGATTATTTAGAAGAGCGTTTCACTAGGAATCAGTCCATCGGTATTATTTCACGAGATCTCGGGTAGCATTGTTATTTAAGAGATAGCATTTCATTTTACTGGAAAATATCTAAAGTTCAGTAGTACAGGATGCAGAGCTTCGTTCATGAGAACAGCATATTAGAACGGAGGGACAAGGCAAAATTTCCTACTCACGACACATTGAGTGAGAATTAAAACTGGCATGGAATATGTATAACAACATAGTTATTTAATGGTCTCCCCCTCCTGTGGATTCAAATCCAGCAGTATTTATACTTTTATTTTGAAGCTGTAACTTAGCAACTACTGCTGGACCTGAGGTGGTTTAAGCACTTAAGTTTCATCTGGAATAGTTTGACCGGTTACTCTTATCTAGTAAGATGTTTGAAACAATGCAAGTTTATTATCAGTTTCTCGAACGATTGTTTTAAAATATATCTTATGATTTTAAAACAAGCTAGCGTGGACAATTTCCACTAATGGGTTTATTTTATTACTACCAATTTGTAATCTTTTACTTTAATCTAAGGGGTCTTCCAGGTAATTGTTTTTCGAGAGACTTTTTAACAAGATTGTATCACTTCTGGCTACAAAATTATATATGAAAAAGTAATATGTTTTATATGATACCTTGAATATATAATATAACTATTAATACATTCGCAATCTCCTACACTGAAATATATAGATATTTATTATTTACGCCCGCATACACATGAGAATATTATTATTATTAAATAAAATATTTTTAAATTAAAATACATGTGTTTATATTATTTATGTTATAATACTAACCAAAAGAAATATATATATTATTAGCTATGTATATATGTGCATAAAGGTGGGTTTGAATACAGTCAGATGGTAGGAGATTGGATGTGGGCTGTGAAGCAGGATCTGAGCATCAGATCTGCTTCATTTTCCTGAACTTACCAAAAAAAAATGAAAAAAATGTTTAAAAAAAGAAAAAAAAGCTTTTACTTGATGTTCAGGTAACTAAAGAACAACTTTGGATTGGTGATGTATCTAAAGGAAATTTTGTGACTTTCATTTATGATAGAATCCTAACTTTTCTGCTATATTAGAAATTTTATGACTTTTATTTATGATAGAATATCCTAACTCTGTTACATTAGAAATTTTACGACTTTCATTTATGATCGAATAGCTCTCTGCTATGTTAGAAATTTTATGATTTTTATTTATGCTAAAATACCCTCTCTGCTATATTAGAAATTTTTATGACTTTTATTTACGATAGAATATCCTCTCTGCTATATTAGGAATTTTATGACTTTCATTTATGATAGAGTATCCTCTTTGTTATGTTAGAAAAAATTTTCACTGTCTTAAAAAAACTGCTTGGTTAATCGAATACAATAAGATAACAATAACAAACTATTATAATATATACAAATTATTCACTGTCTTCAAAAAAAAAATCTACTTGGTTAATAAAATAAAATATAAAAAACTATGGTATAATATATACAACTTATTATAATCCTAAATCATTTACCATTGCATATCCATGTCGTCAAGTTCTATCCATCCAGCTTCTCCCCCCATTCCACACTCTCCCCCTTGCTCTACTCTCCCCCTCCCGTACCTAATTTTTATTTATTTAAATGATTATTGCTATCCTACCTTTTATTGAATATTAATTATTTCTAGATCTAGTTTTTACTGTGAAACATATATTTCTATAATGATTATTTAGCTCTTTAATGCAAAGTATATCATAAAAAATTATTATAACTTCTACCTGGCCTTCTTTATGTCTTCTTTCGTTGTCTGTTTTGAGTTGTTCTTCAGCACCTGTAACATCTTGACAAAATGATTGATTAATGATTGCATTGATACACTTGATATACATATTTTGACCAAAAAAAAACTCTATATAACTTTTATTATGAATCATTGCTTTTAAATTTGATAACTCAATCACCTATTGGCAAATTTATAGTGGTATTAATACCGGGCGCCAGCCAAAGGGATGGGGCTATATGTTCTGACCAGATGATCCGCTATATTTGGGTTGTATACTTTTCTAAGATCTATACTTAAATAGTCATACATTTACAGCTTTAACAGAAAAACATTATGGCTTTAGCACATATCTATATAAGAGAATGAAAGTATAACAAAAACTGTCACTATTTTTTTCATTGATTTAAGACAATTATATACGCATGAATATTTCAAAAAAAAAATCTGCACATTTGCGATTATTAGAATCTTTATTTTATAATTTTTAAGTGTAGCATTTTAAAAGCTGTCACTTATTTAACTCTCAGACTTGGACATATTATAAATTTAAAATATTTATTTAACAGATGTATTAACCCTTTTCCCGCGTCCGACGAGGCTCCTCGTCGACATCTGAAATCACTCTAACTCAGCCCGTTTTCATACGAAAATATTCGTTAAATACGTATTGAATTCGTTTTTAAAAGTTCTGTACGATGGTGACATCTTCCGATTTATTTTAGAAGTAAAAAATAGAAAAAAAACGCATTTAAACCTAAACAAAGAAGGAACATTATTTGTGATTGGTTCTTAGCATGCTCTCAGCCGAAAAAGACATTCTGATTGGCTGGAAAGAACAAAGAAACTGCCTGATCAAAGAAAATAAAGAAAAACGCTGAGATTTTCATTTCGAATACGATTTAAATTATTATTAAATAATATTTATGGAAATTAAACATAATTTTCAGAGAGAATAATAAAAAAACAAAATTATTTTCGAAAAATATTGAAGATTTTAGTACAAATATTGAAGTTGTAATAAAAAGAAATATTTACTTTTCTATAACGTAAAAGTCGATCTTTTTGTTTACATTATAACTTTTATGTTGCCGATATTGAATATCTTAGAATAAATAAATAGCAATTTATTTTTGAAAGAACTTTCGTTGTCTTCACAACCTGAAAAATTAATTATATACTTTTTATAAACGTATCTGAGTTGAATTTAATATTATAGGTGAATATGTTTTAACAATAGGCTTTGTCTTCAGTTTGTGAGTTGGCCAATTAAAAGATTTGATTTTTATCTGATACAACCAATGATAAAATTAGCGGTTAAAAGGTTAATCAAGGAAAAAAAAATTATATTTAACATCATTATTTAACACATTTATGGAAAAATCATTATATATTATCTTTTAGCACACACACTTGATTACTACCTTTTTATCTTTAAATGCGAAAGCCCCTTAAAAGCTGACACTAATTTAATTCTCTCAGACTTGGAAATATCACTATTTGAGACATTTATTACAAAATTATATAGAACATCATTATTTAAAGCATTTATGAATTATTATATTATTATTATTAAGCGCACACACTTCAAAACTTGGGCATATTATATTTATTTATAACATATTTATTAAAACGGAAAAATTGTTATATATCTCAATATTATTCTTCTATATCGTACACACTTCTTTATCATCTTTCTATTTTAAATGTGAAAACCCCTTAAAAGCTATCACTATTTTATTACATTGTAAACTCGAAAATACTTTGTTATTTAAAATCATTTATGGAAACTTTCATATATATACACGCTACTATTTAGAACACATACTTTATTTTTATTATAAATGTGGAAGCCCCTTAAAAGCTAACACTATTTTATCATACAGTAAACTCGAAAATACTTTATGTTATTAAAATCATTTATGGAAAATTATATATATATAAACACTATTTAAAACATACTTTTTACTTTATTATTATAACTGTGGAGACCCCTTAGAACTACCACTATTTTATTTATGGGCATCCTGCATGTAATTTCACATCTATGACCAAGAAAAAAACATTATACAACATCTTATTCGCTTCTTTAAAAAAAAACATTTTATAAAAATGAGAGCCCCTTAAAAGCTGTCACTCTTTTATATCACTGGAAACTTACATGTATATAAAAACTATAAACATTATTTGGGAAAGCACTTCTTTATCTTTAATGAATATGAAAGTAAAAGCCCCTTAAAAGCTGTTACTTCTCTTTACTTCTTTTTTTTAAAAAACTCACAAGAATTATACATGTAATAAATATTTATGGACAAGGAATAAAACATTATATAACACTATTATTATTCAAAGCATATATGTGAAAGAAAACAAAACAAAACTGCCACTAATTTATTTTATAGGTTCATGAAAATGAAAAAAAAAACTTTTAAAACTTTTATGTGGGAAAAATACTGAGTATATGACATACTATTTACTTGAAACATATATATATATACTGAGAGAAAAATATTTAGAATTATATTAATAATGACTTACAGGAAGTGTGTACCAATATTCAAAAAAAAATTTTTAAGCTGGGTGTCCGAAAAAAAATTTTTTTTTTTAAAAAAACATGTTATATCTATCACTATCTACTACTATCTCAGGTATATGGGTGTTTGTATTCGAAGCCCTACGTTGATGCGCCAAACCCAGAGAAAAGAAAAAAAATCTGTGCCGGTCGGATTTGTATCTTCACATAACAAGATCAAGCATCTAGGCAAAAGTACCTCGAATCCACTCGTGTGCAAGATACACAGGTCAGGAACATTCATGAACTCTGCCCTATTTGCCTATTTCCCAGATCTATAACATTATGAGCAACAATCCTGATGACATCGATTAATTTACTTCTCATCCGCCAGCATCGATCATCGGAGACACAAAAAGACTCTAGGCTAAACTTATATGATAGATTAACTTAATAACTAGCTATATTTGATGAGCAATGAAGGCTCATGACCTAGCATATTAATTATGTATTGAGCAAAGATCATCTAGTCATATTTAGCATAAGTAATAACTTAATATATTATCTTAACTAAAAGAAAGCAATGCTTCGAGTTTGATATATATATTTAAGATTTATTAGTAACAAAATAATGTTGGGTTATTTAGCCAATGTGAGCCTCGGAAGTATTATATTTGTTTGATTCATATTTAATAATAACATTAGATTTGTGGCTATGCCAATAATATATATGTGTGACTTAATAAATTAGTGCTATTAGAATACATTACTGGAATACTATTATACCCCCAGAGATGAAGAGCATTTACTTAATTTAAACAACAATTTTACAAGCAGATATTATGTTTGGTTACATTCAATATTATGATTAATTTGGAGTTATAGATAATTAATGTGCAAGATGGGTAATGAATTTTATAAACGATACTAAATCTATCGCATTAATACATATATTAAACTAATGGAAATGTTTGTTTAAAGAAATCATTTCATTACGGCTTATGAATACTTCTGGGTGACTAATAAGACACTGAAAGGCAGTGCGTGCATGGCGGCTGATTGGGTTGGTCCAATTGTGGGTCCTGGAGGGTGCTTCATGAATTTTCAATAACGAAGTTGACCCGATTTTCTCTGCAAACGTAGGCAGGATCGGTTTGACAAATGAAAGAGTCCAAGATTCCCTGGAGTGAAGTACAGGTGAATCATGGATGATGAAGAGTGGTCGGCAATGTCATTATTGGGCTGGTTTCCCAGATCGCTCCCCATATAAAGCATGCACATAAGACCAAGGATGTCTCCAGGGTGGTTTTACAGCCTGGTTTAAGGACATAGAAAATGACGATGGGGCCCGACTTTGCGGATGCCTCCATGTGAGAGAGAAGCATGAACATATATAAAATGAAATGGCCTTTATGCATGAAACGCTTAATAATATAATATAAACAAAACTCTAAAGATTAAAGATTATCGAACATATTGATTGCCCACAAATTATGAAATATTCGGCGTAATGATATGGCTTCACTAGGCAAACATGGGTAATAATTATACTTAAATATAAAACTAAGATGTTTAGATCCCCGTCCCCCTTACATTATATTACTTAATATTATTCATTACTTCTTACACATTTAATAAATCTCAATTTTGGTTAATCAATGCCCTTGTGAAAATATATAAATTATTACAAAATAAGTGGGTGGTGGTAATAGCTAAGATGGGTTTTACATATATAATATAATTTAAGAATAAAAGATAGCGCATTATTTAGGAAGGAGAATGTGAAAAACAGAAGTCAAATCTGTTTTTCGACAGTAAACATGAAAATTATAATTAGTTTATTTATCTAAAATCGCGAGCATCTGGGCAAGTCGAATAAGACTTGTTTTGATCAAATTATAAATTATTTACCCAGTAAATGATGAGTGGGGAAACGAAAATGAATTATATGCTGGCGATTTTAGAATACTATTGGCATTTATTTTAAAGTATAAATACATAAATCAAATTGAAAATTGTTTGCCGCTTGGAAAGAAAAGAAAACATTATATGGGAGGCTTAATATAGATTAGTTATATAGAGTTATAGAATGCATATTTGAAGACATTTAATATAAATGATTTAAACTATAAATATTACAGAGAAGGCAGGATTTAGGAATTATAAGTGGTCAAAGTTCTTTTACCTTGATTATTTAGAAGAGCGTTTCACTAGGAATCAGTCCATCGGTATTATTTCACGAGATCTCGGGTAGCATTGTTATTTGAGAGATAGCATTTCATTTTACTGGAAAATATCTAAAGTTCAGTAGTATGGGATGCAGAGCTTCGTTCATGGGAACAGCATATTAGAACGGAGGGACAAGGCAAAATTTCCTACTCACGACACATTGTGTGAGAGTTAAAACTGGCGTGGAATATGTATAGCAACATAGCTATTTAATGGTCTCCCCCTCCTGTGGATTCAAATCCAGCAGTATTTATATTTTTATTTTGAAGCTGTAATTTAGCAACTACTGCTGGACCTGAAGTGGTTTAAGCACTTAAGTTTCATCTGGAATAGTTTGACCGGTTACTCTTATCTAGTAAGATGTTTGAAACAATGCAAGTTTGTTATCAGTTTCTCGAACGATTGTTTTAAAATATATCTTATGATTTTAAAACAAGCTAGCATGGACAATTTCCACTAAAGGGTTTATTTTATTATTACCAATTTGTAATCTTTTACTTTAATCTAAGGGGTCTTCCGGGTAATTGTTTTTCGAGAGACTTTTTAACAAGATTGCATCACTTCTGGCTACAAAATTATATATGAAAAAGTAATACGTTTTATATATGATACCTTGTATATATAATATAACTATTAATACATTCGCAATCTCCTACACTGAAATATATAGATATTTATTATTTACAACCGTGTACACATGAGAATATTATTATTAAATAAATATTTTTAAATTAAAATACATGTGTGTACATTATTTATGTTATAATACTAACCAAAAGAAATATATATATTATTAGCTATGTATATACATGCGTAAAGGTGGGTTTGAATACAGTTAGATGGTAGGAGATTGGATGTGGGCTATGAAGCAGGATATGAGCATCATATCTGCTTCAATATATATATATACTTATCAACATTTAACCATTAGATGTTGAATTGTTTTAAACTTGAAAGTTTGAAATTTTAATGAAAAAATACGCTGCTTCTGATAATTATAATGAATTATAAAAAAGAATGTTGCTTTTATTAGTTGAAGTATAATCAAAAAAGAGTTAGGATAATTTCTGATTCTTTTAAGTATTCTAGTAAATATAAGAAATAACATTGATATATAATGAAATTATTATCTTAATCACTAGAAACAAAATTTCCAATTGATAATATAATCCTGATAAAGTCTATGATTTTATTCCTCCAATTTTTAATGCTTAAAATAATTTTTTATTTCCATTGTTAACGATCCATCCATGTATGTTTTTTATAAGCAATTACTTAATAGCATTCAGTAATGCATTTCATTATTCATTTTATGTATATATGCGAATAATAAATTCTTTACTATATAAATATTCTATGAGGAAAACAAGTTAGATTGGATAAATTTATTTTTTTAATTTTACTCTGTGTAATATAAAGAGTAACCTTTTTAAAACTAAAATTATAAAAAGCATTTTCCAATGGCATTGAATATTTTTTTTCTTAATCATCTTCCTTTTCAACCATTTTTCTATAATCCAAGTATTATTGATTTATAACAAATACGTTAAATAAATTATAATTAATAATTTTATGCAGCACTCAAGCATTTTAAGTATAGCAAATTCAAATCATTGGTTGGTAAGAAACCAGAGCTGGAACCTTGCATGTTTATTTTTTCATGTTAGTATTATTTCCAGAAGTCTGTCCCAACTTTTCTTGTCAACACACACTCATGCCCTCTTTTTTTATTAATATTATTAATCAACTTGGAAACATGCCAGAACTTGCTTGCTTTATAAAATGTCAACAATAGAGTATTAAAACAAAAGGAAAAAAAATATTAAATATTAAATATTGATTTACAAATGTTATCCAATAACACATAGATAATCTTTACAATTCCAAATGTAATATTATAAACAATACATAACCAGTAAATAATAAATAAGAAAATCATTCTAACCAATTATATATGAGTATATCTGTTTTGCTTTGCATGTAAATTTTACCATTACAACCTAGACATTATAAGTAATTGTATAAAAAAAAATGGACAAAGTGTAAGATGTTGCAAAAATGAACATACATCCACATATACAAGCTAAATTTTGGATTGGAGTAGACAATAATTTAGAACACCAATGAACAACACCTGCTATAGCTTTCCTATTAATTTTACTCTTATACCAACATCCCCTGATGTTTTTTTATCTTCCTCTTCCACTACTGGATATATAACTCAAAATCTTATCAACTGGTACATCCAACTAAAGTTTAATTTTTCTAAAACTCAATTTTTTAAATATTACATTATATCACAATTCATTTTTCTAAGATAATTATCTTTACCCATTATTAGCACAAATGTGAACTTCTCACATTTCTTCCTGGTGCCAACCTGGAAGATCACAATATATATATATATCCAGAAACAACATGCTAACATGCTACAATTTCATTTAACCTGGAATTGCCTTCAAAATCGATTTTGTGTAAAATACTGTCGATTCTGGTAATTTCTTAAAGGTATTTGAAAAGTTTTATTTAAGGATGCTCAAAAAAAATTTTTTTAATGCAATGGCAAGATCATAAAACCAATTAATATGCACTTCAGCTTGTTTGATGTAATGATATTGAGTCCAGTATTGTGAAATAATATTTTCATTGGATTGGACGTGTAAAATGGATAAACAATAGAAGACTTTTTAAAGGGGTGTTTTACAGTAAACTTGAGCATGGGTTTTGTAGGAAAGGTAGATCTCAGCTATGTTATGTGGATTATTTCAAAGACATTCTAAAGTAGTACAATATCATTTGCTTCTATTGCAAAGATATGACAGAGAATAGAAAACATCGGAGAGCTACAATTAAGTATGATGTTGAAGTATTTTAAAAAGAAAAGTTTCATGCTGAGGAAACTAAACGACAACACTGTAAAATATCAAGTAAACTGAACAATAGATCAGCATATTTTATAGGTGGAAGTATTTGTGTTTTACATATTGGTTTGTATAGTCATTAGAAAACTCTCCTCCTATAAAGTAATTTATCTGCCCTCCTCCTCTTGTTTTTGTAGTTTATGGCTCTACTCATTTATGAGTAGCTATTTACTATTATTATTATTTTAAAATATATCTTATAATCCAAAATTGTTTTTATAGTTTATAATTGTTTGTATACTCACATAAAAATTGTTTTATTCAATGAGTTAGCAAATAAGATCTAAAGATTTGCAATTAATCACATGTAGGCTACAGCAGATATAGAGAAACGAAAATAGCTTAAAAACACTTTATATTAAACATTTCTAATCAAAAAAATATACATAGCAGAATGCATAAAGATGCATCAAGAAAACTTACTGTCAACACTTTTGGACATATTTGAAATGCTGATATCATATCAATACCTATAGATTGGTCAACTCATTAAATTGTATTCATTTTAACTGTGATGTCATAACAATCGTTATTTTTTTTATAAATAGTGATTGCTAGCCAAATAAGGCAATATTTATAAAAGAACTATTAAAATGTAAAATGTTATTTTAAACATACTAGTAGATTTATCACCATTTAATGAAAGAGTTATAAGTTTTTTTTGAGAATATTCAAGGAATAAAAATATAAAGGAATTCCTATCTCATAAGTTGGATGAAATTGACCTAAATTGCTATCATTAGTAAATACTATTTACTACAATACATCATTATGTTTAAAAAATACGGAATAGTCACAAAGCTACTGTAATAAATAGTATCATGCCATATTTAGACCTGGCTTCATCTGGGCACCCAAAAGCATTAAGTATGTCTCTAATAAGAATATAACTTTCTTTAAGATTGGTGCAGCTAATATCCACCAGCTCACATTATTTTCTATACAAGACATTTCTATGTGAGTTCTAATAATTTTCATAATGAGTCACCTCTTAATTATATTTCCAAAAAAATGGAATTTTTGATTATTCTAATGTTTACATTGCATTCACTTTATGAAACAACAAGACTTAACAATAATACATCATAGGGTCAAGATGCGGTTTTGACTTTTCTACGAGCATTTCAAGTTCAAATCCTATCAACAGATTGATACATTGTTTCAATATCTAAACTAATAAAAACACAAACATTTTTTAAAACAAATCCATTAATTTTATCAAATGCTTTAAAAAAGAATGTAGACAAAATTGACCTAAACTTATGTAATTTTTAAAAAACATTATAAAAAATTTTAAATTTTGTCAACAATCTCCTCAGTAAAATCAAAAATACACCTTAAAGAAAAAATCATCTTCATAAGACATTAAATTTTAAAAAAAATTTAGGAGCCAAATAATTAATAGAATAACGACTTAAATAAGTAGATCGAGAAAAAAAATTATTTTTTATAATTTTCACAATTTCAATTAACTTAGATTTTATTTTCCTACCAGAATAAAAATTTAAAATAGAATACTTTTCATTATTTAATACTGTACTAGAGAAACTTTATTTCTAAAATCATTATTATTTAACAATGCAAAATGGCCACCTTTGTTACACTATTAAAAGAAGACAAAGTTAGCTGTATTGCATTGTTAGATATTTTATTTTATATTCTGATCCTGATAAAAAAATAAAATCTAAGTTATCATATTTGCTGATGCATAAAACACAGAGGCATAAAAGATGCACACACACACACACGTTTTTTTATACTTATTTAAAAATAATCATAATTTTCTACATTTTTTTTATGAATTTCCATAATTATTTACTACACTAATGTTATAGCTATTTATATCTACTAAAAATGGAACTTGGGAATACTATAGTTAGCTATATTATAATTTTTCAAAATCTATAAATTCATCTGCAGAGATAATTAAAGAATCGCTTGAAGCCTCTTCTTCAGAAACTGAGTCTTTGCATAATAAATCCTTCTTTGGTCCATCAAGTGAGTTACTAATTCCACATTCCTTAAATGTCTGTATAACTGTCTCATGTTTCACAGCATCCCATAAAGTTTTGACCCATTCATAAATCTGCAAAATGCTAAGTCCCATTTTTCTGATAGGGTCACTTGAAAATCTGCAGACTACTTCCAACGGTTCCATTTCTCGTTTATGAATTTTTTAAATAGGTTATTAATATAGACATCTAAAGGTTGAAGCTGGCTCATTAGGCCACCTGGAATTACAGGTAATTCAGTTTTCAAATGGTTGATTTTATTTTTCAGAGCTTCCGTTCCATGACTTTTTTTTTTCAGTGCACTGTTGAAATGTGACCACACATGCACACATTGAGATATTAGTGGATCTGAACTCTATTTTACTGGGTTGCTCTCTCTTTCAGTAATAAAGCAAAAAATATATCACATAACTTATTATCATTACAGAACAGAAAAAACAAATGAAAATGATTTATTTGAAACAACTGATTCACTGAAGGACAAAATGCAGTAGAATATTTATATATGCATATTAATATAAACCGGGAGTTTTAAACTGACTGAACTGTCAACTCATAATTTTGACTGCCACTGCATAAGATACACCCCATTTTAGGCATATTTTGAAAAAACAAGGGGGGGGGTATATCCTATACACTGGCAAATACAGCAATTAAAATTTATGGAAAATAAAAAAATTGATAGATATACTTATTTAAGTTGTTATCCTAGTGATTATTTGGCTCCTGAAGTTTTCTTTAATTTAGAACCTCGTAAAAATAAGTTTCCTTTAAGGTGTAATACAGGGAGGATTATTAACAAAATTTCAACATTTTTTAAGAATTATATAAGTTTAGATCAATTTCGTGGATCTTCTTCTTTTAAAGCATTTGATAAAATTAATTGATTTGTTTTAGAAAATGATTGTGTTTTGGGTAGTTTAGATATTGAAAACAAGTATTAGGTAGCTAATAGAATTAAAAGTATTAATGAGTTTTTTCTCTTTTAAAGAAATGTGAATATTTTTCTGCAGATAAGATTAAAGTTATTCATGGTTTGCTATTGTTATTAGAAGGTTTTGTGTATTTTATGCATAACGATGTCTTTTATAAGATTAAAGAGGGATAGATTATTTATTATGTTATTTCTCCTTTAATGTGCTCTGTCTATATTGATTTTTTTAAAAAGTAGTGTTATTAAACATTTTTCTATTTCTTCAAAATTATTTCTTAGATATGTTGATAACCATTTGTTAGTTATTCAGGAAGATAAATTGAATTTTTTTTTGATTGAATGCATGCTTTTAATTATAAATTAAATTTATGATTGAGGAGAGTAGTTTTAAATTTGTTAAGTTAAAATTTATGGATTTAAATGTTGATAAAATTTATAATGTTTTATTTTGCAGTCACTTTATTAAACAAAAAAATTTAAGAAATATGATATGACCATATGGTTATCAGCTTTTTACTCATAAGAAACATTCTTTATTGAACTTTTGTTATATGAATAGAAGGCTTAATAATTTTAAAAATAATAGTTATATTTAGAGTAGTCAAATTGCTTTTGACTATATTTATTTAGATTATAATCATGAATTTATTAGAAATATTAAATTTAATAAAAATATCTCTAAATCTGTTAATAATAAAGATTTAATTTGTTGATGAGAATAAAGAGTTTATTTCTTTACTATTTAAGTCATCAGTTTAGAAATTGATTTATAAAAATAGTTTTTTTATTGGATTGAATGAAAGTGGTCTGGAAGAAAGGTCTTGAATTAGAATTCATTATTAAATAATACAAAATAGTCAATTGATAGCAAATCTATTCCTGGAGTACTTTATAAGATTCCTTGCAGCTGTAAAATTGATATAGATCAAAGTAAATTATCTTAGTTAAAGTTCATAAGACTAGAGTAAAAAATAGATTTCAAAACTCAGCTTTGTATATATTCATGAACTAAATACAAGTCATAAAATATTATTTGACAATGCAGAAGTGATTTTTTATGACAGAAGTAATATAAAAAAAAGTAAAAGAATCTCTGATGATAATTTTTTTTGCATCTGACGTCATCAATCTCATAAAGTTCAAGGAAGTTGATTTTGAAGTGAATTGTGGGAACATATTTTATTTTGTATATATATATATTGTACTGGTATAAATGGGATAAGTAGGATGGAATATCCTAGAAATAGTGACTCTATTCAACTAAAATCAAATTCAATAATAAAGAAAATTAACATAAATCAAATGAAACAAACTTTATATGCTTGAGATCATAAATCCCTAAATTATACCAATAGGTTTTCATAATAAATCAGTTAGTAAGAAATGCTACCTCTTATTAAAGTGAAGTAAACCTGGAGTAACGATTTAAATACCAATTGATTTATATAATGTGAGATATCAAGGTTTGAGTTATATATTAGTTAAAGTTTATTGATATATATATATATTGCTTTTATATTTTGAATACTGCTTTAATATTATCAATTTATTGAGTGAATCATATTCGGGACTGGTAATTTAGTATAATAACAACAGTGATTTATTTACAATAAATAAACAATAGACGAGTATCACATCAATGATTGAATAAAGAAATGAGATTTCAAAATGAAATAATTTGTCAAGCGTTGGTGGTCGAGTGGTTAGCACAGCTGCCTTACAAGCAGTTGTCCTGAAGTTCGCTTCCCTGCAGACGCTTTGGCACATAAAAAAATGAAATAATTGTATAAGTGTTTGGACCTATGCTGATGGTAGAAGAACAGACTTATCTATCATCATAACTAGGAGAAAATATTTATATCTACAATTTAACGTTCAATAATGGAATTTAAAATAATAAGGACTCTTTAACTTATTATGACTTATTATTATAATACAAGAAAATCTAAATAAGTTATTTATATAACAGCTATTGCTTATAATTCGGAATAATTATTTTCCTCTACTTCTGTTTATATTCATTTATTTATCTCAATACATACACTTAATTATTGAACACTTTTCAAATAAATAAAATAAGATTCTAACATAGTCTTTAGCTATTTTCAGTGGGTAAGATTATTCGATAACTATAATCTAGTTACATTTTAACTTTCACAATCCATGAGAATTATCCAATATCCATAAAATAATAATGATCTGAAGATATTAGAAGAAACTTATTCCCATTATAATATAATACGATTTCATATCCCGCTTATTTGGCAATAATAATCCATCCAAATAATTAGCACAATATATATATTAGATGCAGCTAAATTTTAATTTTTAAGAGATTTATTCAGTCTTGCTGCTATAACTTCTTTAAGAAAATAACCATTATTCTATTCATTACGATATGTTTTTATCCTTGTATATGAGATTACACATATAAGCACAATATGGATTTACGATAGATTCCATCAATATGCATAAAGAAGATAATCCAACAGAGGATGTCGAAATATAATAACAACAATGAATAAAATCAAGAGATTGATAATTCTTCACAGATAACATTCCTACCTTATGTATTAACATTATTTCTTAGTTGTCTTAATATTGTTTTGAATTTATTTCTGAATACTTATATTATCCTAGGTACACACATACATATATCTCATTTAAGGTTAAAAGATAATATTTAACATTTCCATTGGAAAAAAGAATAGATTTTCAAGAATGCGACGTTGACAATATTTTGATTAGCATTAAGCCATTGATTTAGATTTTGTTTGATTGAAAAGTAGATATCAGATTTCTTTTGGCCAGCCATGTGGTAGAATTCCTTTATATAACTCTTCATAAAATATTGCACTATTATTTCTATAATGAAAGCAATGTCTGTTGGACTGCAACTTTAGAAAAATAAAATATTTTTATGAAGAAAACAAAAATACCAGGTTCTTGTTTTTAAGATATACGTTCTTGGTTTTTTTTTTCTCAAAAGAATGACATCAATGTCATTAGTATTGCTGTAATTTAATTCTCTAATGCTTGTCTTTTCAAATTTCATCTAATGATTACCATTATTAACAAATATGTTTCGAAACATCAGTTATACTCATTCATATAAATGTATTTAAGCACACAAAATGTAATTTATTTATTGATTTGTGCAAGTGATTTTATCTCTGTAAAATACTTTTAAAATTTAAATAGTTTTCACTTTTAGAAAGTAGATATTGCATGGATTTAAAGATAAAAGAAATATATTGTAAATTCTGTATATTCTCAAATGTTGACAGTAAATCTTTTAAATAAAATATACATAATATTAACTCTGAATCTATTCATACATAATGCGTATGTATGAGATCAGGGAAACTTTCATTGACGATCTCAATGGCTAAAAATCCTAGTGTAAAATAATGAGTTAACATTTAATATATATATAATTTACAATTATATATACATATATGATTATATTTGTTTGGGACCTACCAAATGGCACAATATATATATATATATGTTGTATGTATCTTGTTGAATTTTATTTGAAAAGGTCTATTTGCTAATAGATGATACTATCGTTATGAAACAATTTTAGCAAAATTTTGTTGTTTCTGTTTCATATATAAATACAGTAATAATTATTTTGGAAACTTATAATCAAACCATAATAAATTGCTATATATATAACTCTAGCAAAATGATAAAAATATGTGTAAGACATTGTGATGTGCATCAACTGATGACTGCGAGTTCAGCACTAAATGTTTATCTTGGAGACCTTTATATAAATATATATAATATTACAAATCGATGTATGTATTTCTTCAAAATAATATACTTATTTATAAATTTACAGTACTTAAAATTTTATAAAAAATATACATCTATAAACTCACTTAGGAGCGCTTTCAACTATCCATGTAGTCAGTGATGATATCCCAAATTTCCAAGAACCGGTTCTCTAAAAGTAGGTTGTATTTAAGAACCTATTCTGTTTATTTTTCTTTTTTCTAAGCATGGAAACAAATCACTTCTTGGTTTCATACCTAAAAATTTTTGGCGTCTTCTCAGAAATTTTGCATGCCCCCCCCCCCCCACACACAAAAAAGTGCTGCCTTGCATATGCTCACTATGATATACTTTGCAACCTCACTTATGGAATTAAAAAAGAATTAAACCCTTTTTATAATTGAAAAAAAAAACTTATTTATTTGGCAAGATATTTCCATAGTGACATTCTAGTCACATCATATGTCTCTTCAGGTTGATGATGCTTTTTGACTATAGCATCATCAGCTGTATTTCTTGGCCAAACTTGAACTGAGTCACTGCAATCCCAGTGATCTAATGGAAGACCTATCCAATTTATTACTAAAACAATTTGCCACATTTTTCACTTCAAGGTGATTTCTTTTATCTGAATAAATTGTGTTCACCACAGAAAACCTTCATTCAGCCTTGGTTTTAATTATATTTTTAGCTCTTTGGATAGTTTCATGTACAACAAGTTTCTGGTGATTTCTCAAAACATTTTCAACATAATCACAGAAATCATTAACTGAAATCTCATGGTGAAATGCTTTGTAAAAATCTGATAATTTCTCTTCAAATTCTTTCCAGAGAACTACAGCTTCTTCCAGATTCCAAGCATCTCTGTTCACAATATTAACTAATTGATGGATTTTATGATTTCTATCTTGAATATTATTACTTATGCTATTACAATCCATTAATCTTAATTCCATATTTGTTATCAGTACATTCAGTAATTTTTTATGGGGAAGACTCACTCATTTGTTGTCTTCAACAAAATTAATATGCAGGAATTCCTTAGAAGAGATAGTTTTATTTATTATTTTGTCATAACTACCACTCTTCTCTTTGAGATATTCAAATGCTTTAATTGTTTTCTTAATCAATTGTTCATCATTCAATATATTTACACTCCTTCCTTGAATAGCATCCATCAACAAAGCAATTTCTTTTAGAACATCGATTCTTAAAGCTAGATCTCATAAAATATTTGTTGGCAAGATGTTTAGCCATTCCAGAAAATTTTTTATTAGTAGAAAAAAAATTATATAGTGCTGAATAGTCTCACCATGTTGCAACTGCTGTTCTATGATGGCATGCTTTCCATTTTGGGTTAAAAACTCTACAATTTTTAGAATTTTCAATTCCCAAATTGGTTGAAATTTTATTCAATGTCATTTGGTTTTTATTAGGCTGATGGAAGATTTTACATATTTCATTAATAAATGCTGTAAAGTGATTCATTTGCTTTATGTTTTTGATAAAATCCTCCAGCATAAGCTGAAGGTGATGACTCAAACAATACCAAATAATAATCTCAGGATAGTGGTTTTTTATTTTAACATTCACTTCTGACCACCTTTCCAGGATCACAATTACTCCAACTGAACAAAATCCAATCAAATTATTCTTCAAATATGGATTATCAATTCCTACTGATTGCAGACTTTGTAATAGAGCAGTATAAATGTTTTCAGCATCTTTGTTTTGTAATTCCACTAAATCTACAAAAATTGTTGGTGAAAAATCTGCATCTTTAACCTGAATAAAAATGATAAGAATTAGTTTGCATGATATTGTTGATGCCTCATTAATTATAAATATATCTTTAAATTCTGATCTATTATTTTTCTAAACACTTTCTTTTTAATGTATTTTTCAATGTGCTTGACAATTTTGACAGCCAGGAATTGAGAATGAAGTCCCACTCCCATATCTAATCCACTCTTTTTTTATAATTCTATCAAATGGTCAATATCAGAAAACGGTCAGTTTCGTTTTGCTAAAATGCAAACCGTACTGAAAATTTTACAGATGGAGCTCATAAACTTTTCATGAACTTTGTCTATGAATTTGAAAATTGCATTTTTTGCACTTTCTTTCAATTGCATCACACATATCTGGTATGCTTTTGATGAAAAGTGTTCTTTTATTTTTTTTTTGAAGAGAGGCTTGTTGAACCATTTTATTTCTTCCGCTTGGAACAATATTACTTCTCCATTCTTTTGACACATGAGCTGCCTTCACTTTTATTGACTCGATTTTGATATAGCTATCAAATTTTTTTTTTCAATAATAAGTAAAACACAATATTTTTCTTTGAATTCATTGGCTTATTTCATATTCCAGCAGCCAGGAAGGTCACTATCTACATTTATTTTATATGCATCTTTTGTACTTTTGGAACTGGACAGCTTGTTTGTGTTGTCAACATTATTTTCTGTTGCATCTGAAGAAACAGAAAACAAAACTTGATTCAAAATATCATCCTTTACTATCGTTTTCGATTCTGTATCAGTTTTTGGATCTTTTATGAAGAAATCTGATATTGTTTGGCATTTTTGTTTCATTTCTTGATCTAAAAACGAGTCATAACACTTGATGAGCCAAAGATATTGTTATATTTATCATCTTGACAAGTTATTCTAGAAAAAATATGTTGAACTTATTGTTAAAAAAAAGACACACTGTTATATCAGATATAGCAAACTAAATGAAAATAATGTACTATAAACTTACTACAGCTGATCATTCATTAAATTTACTAATCAAATAAAAACAAATCTTGCGTGATAAATATGGAAGTGAAGAAATAAAGTATTTAAATAAAAAATAAAAGTTAAACAAATATTTAAAACAATGTCGGCATAACAAAATCATTTGAACAATGGTTTTATATTATTGTTTGTTTTCGCAATGATAGGTCCTTTTGAATGAAGTTATTTTATCTTTAAAGTAAAGTAATTTCAGCAAGAGTAAATTTCATTAAAAAACACTTTTTATTTGTATACTTTTAAAGAACTAATTTGAAATGCGATAAATAATGGATTTAATTACTTAAAACAAAACTGTTGTGAATTATTTCTTGCAGAATAATTCTTAATCACTCAAATTTCATCGCGCATATCACACGCTCCAAGTGCAATATCATATAGTCGAATTATTCTGGGGAAAGCATTTTGAACCCAATCTATTCAAAAAGAATCATTGTTACATTTGATATATCAAAAAAAAAAATACAAATAATTTTCTAGATTATTGTTGGAAATAATTAAATAATTTGTTAATTCAACTCTTTTTTAGGATAATAATAAAATTTATTTTCGGATAATTTAACTACCGGTTCGCTAATTTTTTTTAATTTTAAGAACCGGTTCGCGCGAACCGGTGCGAACCGGTTGGATATCATCACTGCTTGTAGTCTTTGTCAACTAATACTTTGAAAGGGCAACTTTCCCATAATTCCATGATGTCAATTTTCCCATAATTCCGTGATCTTAATGTTTGCTCTGCCTATCTTTCAAAGTATTAGTTGACAAAAACTATAAAGATAGTTGAAAGCACTCCTAAGTGACGTTTATAGATATTTTTTATAAACTTTGAAGTATTGTATTTTCTAATATTTATTTATAAATTTACATATATATATATATTTGATCATATCTTTCAGAAAAAATTATAATGAAATAGAAATTTGAAATAAACAATATATATTAAAATATATAAATAAATTAAAAAATAACAATATAGTCTTCTATTTTAAAAATAGCCCATTGATTTCAAAATATATATAATCCATGCATAAACTGCTTTATAAATCTTGATTTATTATAATATGAACTATTATAATGTACAATAATATACTCCAACATTTCGACTATATTATTTTATAATCTTTATCAAGGAACAACTAAAAAATACCTAAAAAACAATAAATACAAATATTCCTTAATACATATAACAAAATACAGATACTTCTTACCCTAAATCTTTTCTAACAAACAATTTTAATTTTCCATTCGTTTCTTATATTTATTTAATGAAATCAACCTATTATGCTCTTTTTTTTCAGTTAATATCCTATTCATTACATGTTTCATTTCATTGATATAAATTCCTTAATTTTAGAATTCTTTCATAATACCATCTTTCATCATGGTTCTATTTTAAAATCTTTGTTAAAAATTTACTCATATTACCATAAACAGCAGAATTTTTATTATTTAAATGCTGTCTTAATCTTATTGCCAATTTATTCTTTGGAGTTCTAACATATGACATTTCTTTATTATTTTTAAAACAATCTAAATATTTTATGATATAAACTGAATTACAATCATTATCATTATTAATTAACAAATTTAAACATTTATTTTAAAGATAATAAAGAAATGTCATACATTTTGTTTACATTGTTTAAATTTGTTAATTAATAATTATAATGGATGTAATAATTCAGAAGTTGTGAATTCGATTTATATTATAAAATATTTAGATTGTTTTAAAGATAATAAAGAAATATCATATGTTAGAACTACAAAGAATAAATTGGCAATAAGATTAAAATAGCATTTAGATAATAAAAATTATGCAGTTTATAGTCATATGAGTAAATTTAAACATAAAGATTTTAAAATAGAACCTTTGGAATGTATTAGATCATATTATTAAAGAATTATAAAAGAAGGAATTTATATTAATGAAATGAAACCCACAATGAATAGAATATTAATTGAAAAAAAGAACACAATAGATTGATTTAATTAAATAATTTTAGGGAATTATTTTAAGAAAAGTATTTAAGAAATGAATGCAATGAAAAGTTAAAATTGTTTGTTAGAAGGGGATTAAGGTAAGAGGTATTTGTATTTTGTTATATGTATTATGGAATATTTGTATTTATTGTTTTTTAGATATTTTTTAGTTTTTCATTGATAAAGACTATAAAATAATATAATCGAAACGTTGAAGTATATTATTGTACTTTATAATAGTTCAAATTATAATAAATCAAGATTTATAAAGATGTTGGTGTATGGATTGTATATATAAATTAATATATATATAAAATCAAAAGTATATCTATATATATGAAGTTAAAATTACAATATGAACTAAAGTGAACTGGATATTTCAAAAATGCATCCAGTATGAGAGAATTTGGCCTGACTTCTGGGATGATTGATGATTGTAATATGATTAAGCTAAAGTGAAAGATACACTGAGATAAGATTAACATTTGAAAAAATATACATAGTAATTGTTATTTTGTAAACATCAAATTTGTACAAAAAAATAATTGCAATGCCTGGGAAATTTTGTGCGATTGTTTGATTGATTGATTGACTGTTTGATTGATTGATTGTTTGAGTGATTGATTGTTTGATTGTTTGATTTATTGTTTGTTTGATTGTTTGATTGATTGATTGTTTGATTAATTGTTTGATTGATTGATTGATTGGTTGATTGATTGTTTGATTGTTTGATCATTTGATTGTTTGATCATTTGATTGTTTGTTTGTTTGTTTGATCATTTGTTTGTTTGATTGTTTGTTTTATTGATTGTTTGGTTATTTGTTTGGGTCTTTGTTTGTTTGATTGTTTGTTTGATTGTTTGATTATTTGATTTTGTTTATTTGAGTGTTTGTTTGTTTGATTGTTGTTTGAATGGTTGATTATTTGTTTGTTTGATTGTTTGTTTGATCGATTGATTGTTTGTTTGTTTGATTGTTTGTTTGTTTCATTGTTTGTTTGTTTCATTGTTTCTTTCTTTGATTGTTTGTTTGTTTCATTGTTTGTTTGTTTGTTTGTTTTTTGTTTGTTTGATTGTTCATTTAATAGTTTATTTGATTGTTTGTTTGAATGTTTGTTTGTTTGTTTGATTGTTTGTTTGTTTGATTATTTTTTTGTTTATTTGATTGTTTGTTTGATTGATTGTTTATTTGTTTGTTTGTTTGTTTGTTTGTTTGATTGTTTGAGTGTTTGTTTGATTGATTGATTGTATGGTTGTTTGTTTGTTTGATTGATTGTTTATTTGTTTGTTTGATTGTTTGTTTGATTGATTGCTTGATGGATTGTTTGATTGATAGTTTGTTTGTTTGTTTGATTGATTGATTGTTTGTTTGTTTGATTGTTTGTTTATTTGATTGTTTGTTTGTTGTTTGATTGTTTGTTTGATTGTTTGATTGTTTGATTGTTTGTTTCTTTGATTGTTTGTTTGTTTGTTTGTTTGTTTGTTTTATTGTTTGTTTGTTTGATTGTTTGTTTGATTGTTGGTTTGTTTGATTGTTTGTTTTTTATTTGTTTAATTGATTGATTGTTTGTTTTTTTGTTTGTTTGTTTGATTGATTGTTTGTTTGTTTGTTTGTTTGTTTGATTGTTTGTTTGATTGTTTATTTGTTTGTTTGTTTGTTTGTTTGTTTGTAGGTAGGTAGGTAGGTAGGTAGGTAGGTTGTTAGGTGGATGTTTGTTTGTTTGTAGGTAGGTAGGTAGGTAGGTAGGTGGATGGGTCGGTGGGTAGGTAGGTAGGTAGGTGGGTGTATAGTTAGGTGGGTAGGTAGGTGGGTGAGTAGGTGAGTAGATAGATGGGTGAGTGGGTGGGTAGGTCGGTGGGTGGGTAGGTGGGTAGGGAGGTGGATAGGTAGGTAGGTAAGGAGGGAGAGAGGTAGGTAGGTAGGTTGATAGGTATGTAGGTAGGTAGATAGGTAGGTGGGTAGGTAGGTGGATAGGTAGGTGGGTGGATAGGTGGGTAGGTAGATGGGTGGGTAGGTAGGTGGGTAAGTAGGTAGCTAGGTAGATAGGTGGGTAAGTAGGTAGGTGGGTAGGTAGGTGGGTGAGTAGGTAGGTGGGTGAGTAGGTGGGTAGGTAGGGGAGTGGGTAGGTATGTGGGTGGGTAGGTGGGTAGGGAGGTAGGGAGGTAGGTAGAGAGGTAGGTAGGTAGGGAGGGAGGGAGGGAGGGAGGGAGGTAGGTAGGAGGTAGGGAGGTAGGTAGGTTAAGTAGGTAGGTAGGTAGGAAGAGAGGGAGGGAGGGAATGAGGGAGGGATGGAGGGGGTAGGTAGGCAGGTAGGTAGGTAGGTAGGTGGGTAGGTAGGTAGGTGAGTGGGTAGGTAGGTGAATACCATAGGTCGGTGGGTAGATATGTAGGTGAGTAGGTAGGTGGATGAATAGGTATGTGGGTAAGTGGTTAGGTAAGTGGATGGATGGGTGGGTAGGGAGGTGGATAGGTAGGTAGGTAGGTAGGGAGAGAGGGAGGTATGTAAGTAGGTAGGTATGTAGGTAGGTAGATGGGTGGGTGGGTAGGTATGTAGGTAAGTAGAAAGGTAGGTAGGTGGGTAGGTAGATGGGTGGGTAGGTAGGTAGGTGGGTGGGTGGGTAGGTGGGTAAGTAGGTGGGTGGGTAAGTGGATAGGTAGGTGGGTGGGTAGGTAGAGAGGTAGAGAGGGAAGTAGGTAGGTAGGGAGAGAGGTAGGTAGGTATGTAGGTAGATAGGTAGGCAGGCAAGCAGGCAGGCTGGCTGGCTGGCTGGCTGGCAGGCAGGTAGGCAAGCAGTCAGGCAGGTAGGTAGGTATGTAGGTAGGTAGGTAGGTAGGTAGGTAAGTAGGTAGGTAGGTAGGTAGGTAGGTCTGAATATAAATCTCTGAAATTTAATTTAATTAAGAAAGTAAAAAAAGTTCTGAAAGTTACTCATGATAATTTGCCTGCTTATGTTTCCATCTACTTAACATAAAAAATAATAATAGTAATAAACAATACCTGATGAAAAACAGTGAAAAGTGTCATTTGCTTCTGGACAATGAGTTGTATCATTACTTAGTGGAAGTAAATCTTTCTGTCTCTTTTTAGCTATTAGACTTTTAAGCTTACCTGCAATAAATTAAAAATAACCTTAAGTTAATTATAGTTTGTGGTTATAATTTATTAATTGTATTAAATTTTATTATTTGTTTTCTGATATTATATATAAACGTGTGTGTGTGTGATGATTGATATAGTATTATAAACATTATTCTATACCATTTGTAAATTTTCTTAGAAAATCTGCTCCCTCTTTTGTACATCCATAAACATTAGATGCATCAATAAAGGCTGAAACTTGATTAACTTGTTCTCTTGGACCTGAAATCAAATGTATAAACATACATTATTGATAATTCTCACGACTAAATTCTTAATTTTTTTTTGTTAAGTTTGGCTATTTTATTTATTCCTATAATGCTTCTTCTAAGTCCTAATATCACTAATTATAAATAATAATGTATTTAATTAAAAAATAATGCATAACATAATAATGTATTTAATTATAAAATATTAAAAAATAATGCATAACATTTATATAAACTAACGTGTATATTAATTATACCAGCACACAATCAAAGTCTTTTAATACAAATATGGCTCTATATTATATTATATTGTTTAGGTGGAATTTATAAATAGCAGATAATATAAGATAATTTTGAAACAGTTTAACAAAAAGTAAACAATATGAAAAGACATTTTTACTAACCAAATTAATATACACTTTGACATATGTTTAACATGACTGTGTCTTGAATAAGACTGAAAATTTTAACTTTTTTTAAGATCAATCTAAACTTTATGTTATATTTAATTATATATAAAAATAGTTTGTTGTATAATAAATGTTTTTAATACACTTACAATCCTTCAGGTACTTTTTATGGCTCTTTATAATGCTAAATCTAATATAAATAAATCTCAAATTTTGTCAAACTCTGTTGTGCAATTTCTTTTGTGGCATAATGGTTGTTCATAATGTTCGAGATTAACAGGCAAAACTCTTATATATATTGCCACTCAGTGCAAGCCAGAGTAATCAATGGAAGACTTGTGCATAAAACCCCCATCTAGTCCCTATTCATCCAATATCCCCAGACTAGTTTCTGGGGGGATATTGGATGAGTAGGTACTAGATGGGGATTTTATGCACAAGCCTTCTGGCATCCATTGATTACTCTGGCTTGCACTGAGTGACAATACATATAGAGAGTTTTGCCTGTTTTAATAACAGTTAAGAGCAAGCATAAAAAATGGTGATCATGTGATAATATAAGTGTCATATTTTTATCAAAACATTTGCCCTTCAATAAATACATATTTGATTAATCAAGATTTATTAAATTAGAAATTCATATAATTTTTACTTTGTGTTTAGACAATAAATTCAGCAATGTTAAAGAAATGTGAATTCGGACTATTAGCATGTTTCTCCTATGTCTACACCTATTATAAGATTCTATTTTAGTTTATATATATTTATATATGTTGATCATTTAATAGGTTTCATATTATTTTTTAGGTAAATTTGCTATGATGTAATCAGGCAATTAAAACCAACTAAAAATGGGCATTGCAAACTGAAACTATGTCATCTAGAAATCGTATTTATCTAGTCCAGAAAGAACATGTCATTAAGTAATAAATGTGTTAATAATTAAAAGTAATAATTTGGGGATGTTATTAATTATCAATTTCATTTTCTAATTTTATCTTCAATTTTTTTTTTTTTTTTTTTTTTGGTAATTTATTTTTGTAGTTAATTCTGAAGATGGCAAATAGGAATTTATCAAAACATTAAGTGATGTGAATAAATTTTCCCATTCAAAAAAAAAATAGAAATACAGTCGGCTTATCTTTATATTTATAATTTATATTATGTTTATGTGTAGTTGCAAGCAGTATGGGTAAAAGCTAAGTATATAAATCATGAGATCTTTTAATTTTAAAACATTAAAAAGTAACTAAATTACTATCATGTAATCTTTTTCAATTGTTTTCAGTTATAAAATAGATATAATTATTTCCCATAATGCACTACTGTCTCCCAAGCTTCATGAATGATGTTAACATCTCCTTTTTCATTAATTTTTTACATGCAATATCTTTACATTATTTAAATCAAATACAAATCCCCCACTACATTTACGTTTATGATCATTAAATACAGAAGATGTTCATATCTTATTTATTTTGCATGATTTAAATCTATCTTATATTAATTGATATTTTTTAAATCTAGTTTTCAATGAACACCAAGATTCACCAGTCATATGAAATCACACAGAGACAAATAATTTGATTTATATTACATCACTTTTATGTTCTTTATGATTGCTATTTGTAATATTGAATATTTTCCATTTTATCACTTATATATTTATATAATTTATCATTCCTAACTTTTAAATTTTGTAAGCCAACCATTTTATATTTCAAAGGAACTTTAGAGCCAAAATGTACATATTACTTTCATCAATAGATATTATATACAAATTGTAATCAAAATGTTCTTAAGACATGTTTACATATTATATCCCAAAAATTTTTATTATGCTTCTTTTCTACTATTCATTTCATGTTATTCACTTTCCTTTAATTTACAAATACTATTTATTTTTTTATATATAAATATATTGTGTATATATCTGGTATATACTTTTTTCCTTCCACTTCAATTATAACTTGACTTCTTTATAAACTCATAATATATAACTATATATTTGGGATCTACATGACAGATTTATTGGCCATTCTTCTTGCATTTTGTAATAATCATAACATTTACTACCCTAGTAATATCTTTTCTATAAGTTTTACTTGCTTAATAATATGAATTAATTCAAATGATAAAGAAATTATCAATTCACCATATCTCAATATTTCCTGCAATAATTTCCTTAATGTACCACCAAAATTAATCCAAAGTGAAACATTTTATTTAACATTAATAGTAATAAAAAAATGCATAACAATACTACATAGTGCAAAAGTTAATAAAGGATATTTCTTCTGAGTACTACAATGATGAATATAGTGTACCATCTAATATAATAGGCACTTAAATAATTCTAAAATACTATTGATAAAGAGTATAAAAGAAATAAAATTTATATAATAATTTGTCTTTACAGAACATACATTGATGAGTTTTGGTATTCATTGGAAAAGCAATTTGTATTGTAGACAAAGTTAAATCACTCAAAATAGATAATATTCCAATATCTTCTATATGTCTTCTGTATTTTATTATCAAGAACATAAACATAGTAGATATTTTATTGCTAAGAGAAAAAGTCATTTTCTTAATAGACAAGATGCTAGTATAAAAATTCATAAAGCTAGAGAGATAGCAGAAAATAGTGTATTATAGAAGTAAACTGCATTCCTTTTATAAGTGAAAGCAATTGAAGAAAATTAAGTAGCTTATGTTGCAGAATTTAAAGCATTTCTGCATTTTATAATATGCATATATATTGTAAATTATGGATTTGGTGCCTGATGATGTATACCAATTTTTCTCTAACAATAATAATAAATCATCTGAGCAAACAAAATAAACTTTATCTTTTGTCTCAACTGAATTGATTCTAACTTGGATATACAAAACAATTCTGCACTTACTTGAAAAATTCTCCGTTAATAAAAATTTTTAAACTCTAACTAAATTCAAACCTCAATTTATTGATGTGAAAGGTGAATATATTAATTTCTATACCATGAAATTCTTAGATGTATATTTATATTGTATTAAATATTTATTTATCATATTTTTACTGTTATATTCACAATAAGTTACAGAAAGGAATTGTTGTTAAATGAAAGAAAACCCACTGATTCCTCTTCGAGACCTAAAGAAACTGAGCTGAACAAATTCCTAATGTCCACTCCATATATTCTTGTCATTATAACTATTATTACTATGTGATTATTTATATAGTAAATGAACATGGATGAGCTGCTCACTGACATACATTAAATAGCATGATGAGTTTATTGGCTTTTTCTGAAATGAAAGCCAAGGAAGATCATGTGGTTTTTTTTTAGTTTTCTGCTAGCTCTTAACTGAAACATTAGTTGAATTTTTTAAGGTACGATGAATATGTATATAAATGATTTTTAGTAAGTTGTTATGACAAATAAAAACTTGTGCTCTTATTCCTAGGAGGTTAAAAAGTTAACAGCCAAGGTAGTATTAATTAATAAAGGCAAATAATGCTAAGAATCTATTGATTGCAGATTTAATGATAATCTTTTATTTAGCTACTTAAACTATAATTCTCTTTTAAGTCAAAGATTACATAAATTGGGAAAAATTGTCTTCTATTAAATAAGACATTGTTGGATTTTATAAAGTTAGAAAAAAAATAAAGAGACGATTTGAAAAATGAAAATGCATTTTATAATAAAGGCATAAGTATTGGAAGCACATGTGGAGTAGAATTTATACTAAATAATAAAGAAAGAACGATGGAGAGGAGATTAAGGGTGTAACAGAAAGAATGGTAAGATTACTTATTCAACTTAATGAAAAATACTACATGCAGATAATTTAGATTTATGCCTCAATAAGTTCTCATTTAGATGAAGAAATAGAGGATATGTGTTTTCCACATACATACATGCAAACACAAAATGCTTTTGACAGCATCAAGAACATTTTTAAATTGTCATGATATGCTTTAATGCTAAAAATTTTAAATGACCAAAAAATAAAAATGCTGTGAATATATTTATCTATGGTGGCAAAAGTCAGGGAGGATACAGTCTTGTGGAATTTGCAAAAAAAAATTATATATTATATTCTGTTTTTAATAATAACTGTAGCTTACTCCACTGCACATGCACTCTAATGATAATTATAATGAATACTCTCCTTTCCAAACATAAGATAAAATCTTTTTAAAAAATGGAATGGATCCACTCTATTCTTTTCACCCAAACTATATGTATAAGCAAATCTGATGCATTTGGAACTGAGAGCTGAAGATTTAATTGATCACTTTAAATTACTTATAATCTGATTTTTGTTGATGACTCTTGAGAAAAATACTAAACAAGAATGGTTATACATTAGAATTGGATTATATTTTGGCTAACAGGAAATATATATTTCAAGATTGTAATGCTCTTAATAGATTAAACGCAGGAAGTAATCATCAATTTATTAGTGAGATATAGCATATGTAGATAGTGTAATAGTAGTTGATGGGAAAATTATTTAATATTCCAATTAATTTAAATTAGAACTTGCTAATTATTTTAAAGTATTGGCAGACTTTGAAGATGATTCAAACATAACTGAAATCAATAATAAATTAACTGATAATCTTCTAAGAACTGAAAAAAGAATACAAAAACACAGCAGTATATTTTCTACTAAGATAAGATTATGTATGAAGAAAAGAAGGAATATTTTTTTTAATGATCCATTAAGAAGAATATCTAGACTTTTGTAAAATGGCACAAAAAGGGTTAAAATGATTTAAGAAAATAAATTGTTAAGAAAAGCTCCAGAAGAAAATAAATATCTCAAAAGTGTAAATCAATATTTTGATGTTAGAAGTATTTCAACAGTAATAAAAAAAAATGGAACTACTACAAAAAAGAATGACGTCATGAAATATGTGAACAAATTCTACAAGAAGTTATAAAGTAATAAAGAATAAAAATAATAATGTAACCACTACAGTTACTATATCTTCTGAATTAATACACATTTTAAATAAAAATATAAGATGTAAAATTAAATCTATAAAGAAGAAAGATGCTCTAGGATATGATGGAATTATTGTTGATATTTTAAAAGAAACAGATGAAGAAATAGAAAATTTGCTGGCAAAAATTATGCACCAAATATCTAAATGATAACAATAAATCAGATGATTGGAAGAATGCTGTTACAATAAAGATCTTAAAGAAAATATTAAAAATTACAAATCTATCAATCTTTGCTTCTATACAAAATCTTTAGCAAAATAATTACAACATTCTACAGTGAATTTTGGATTGAAACAAATCAAAAGAAGATGCTGCATTTAAAGATCATTTTAGAACAATGGATCCCATTCGAGTATTAAGAAAAGTTATAGAAATGATCATTTAATAGAAATTGTCATTATGCTTAGCATTTATTGATTATGAAAACATATTTGAATCTGTAAACATTTCCAGATTAATTAATGTTTTGGACAATTAGTCATATTCTGAAGAATAATTACTAAAATAGAATAGCAGTGATTAGATTATATGGTGATATTATGAAAAATCAATATTGACAAAAAAGTATAAGAGCTTCCTTTTATAGCTCCAAAACTTTTGATAAAACTTTTATAAGAAATATGTTGCAAATTAAATGGAAGCTAGGGCAATAAAAGCACATGAAGGTTGCTTAAGTCATAAAGATTATTGCAAATGATGTGGATTGTTTTTGCAAATAATGCCTCAAAACTTTAGAAAATATTGCAAGAATTATCAGATGAAAATAAACATGGAAGATTAAAGATAAATCTAAAAAGACTAAAGTAATGTCCAATGAATTTTTTCAGAAGAAAATAATAAAGACTAATAATTATGAATTAGAAAAAATTAACAAGATCATATAGCTTGATCAGATTATTAATACTATTGAAAATATAATGAATGAAGTTAATCATAAAATTAAATTTGGATGGTGTGCTTTTGATAAAAATAATTTACTATTAAAAGGAAATATGTCTTAATTGTTTGAAAAAAGTTTTAACAGATGTGGTTTACCAGTTCACACTATATATCTGATATGTGAATATTTAAGAAAGAGCAATACAGAGATTTCAGACTACTCATCAAAATAGGGAAAGATATTTGCTGGGAATAATAAAAAAGGATCCAAATCAAAATACTTGGATATAGGAATAAAGAGGTATTATTGACATCTTTAAAAGATTTAAGAGACTGAAATCTGAAGAGAGTGAATAAATTGTCAGAATATATAATAATAGTCAGTTGAATTCTTAAAATGAATCTCAAAAGATTTTATAAGACCTACAAAGAAATCACATGTGAGAATTGAATAAAATAAAATAAATTGCATTTATGTTTTTTTTAATTAATTCTGAATAAGATATGAACCCTGGTCAAATTTTTAATTAAGATTAAGTCAGATAGAGATTTGCCCTGGTCAAAAACTTCTAATTAATGATAACACAGGAGATAAGAGTGCATATAAATAATCCTGGGATTTTGTACTAATTGTTATTTGGTTTCTTCCACTGATTAATTTCATTCAGTTTGTTTTTATCATTCAGCTATTCATTTGATTGTTGAGAAGGGATTCAGCTTTTATTACACTGCTAGTGATTCTAATTGCTGTGTTGCCTTAAATTTCAAATATTTCTGTTCACAATTTTATATCACCTATCCACAAATTAGAAATACTTCTGAAATCAGATTACTAACTTCTAATTGCTAAATAGCTATTCTCTCTGCAGAAACCAAAACTACCCACTATTCTGGATCTTTTCTACATGTCATGCTAAACCAACCCAAAGATGAATCCCAGATTCTGAATTGTTCTTGCAATATCATACCATAAAAGCTTAAACAAGAACTGATCCAGGGTTTGCCTCCAAACTGCCTACCAAAGTGATATAAATCAAAAGCCTTCATGATGAGCTCAAATTAAAAAGAACTGTGTATGCCCCACTGGAGGAAATACAATGAACTTTACATTAGGCCTCAAGGTAAAAGATTTCATATGCTAACCAAGGTTTAAATCTCTGTCAAAGTCTCAGCTTAATCTTAAATAGTCCTGTAAATTATACTAATCCCCGAGAAACAAACTATGCCAAACTCTTGATACAAAAGAAGGCAATATGACCAAACCACCTGATGAGAGCAAGGAAAATACAGGCAATGAAAAAAATACACTCAAAAAATTTCAAAACAATCCATCCATAACAACTCCCACCCAGTCTAAAACCATTGATACATCTTCATTTGGGTCAGTTAAGTCCAGTAAACCTAAACAAAGTGATCCACAAACTGTCCTCAATTCTTCAACTCCTGCAATAATTAACCATCCAGATGAAAAGACTTGTGAAGCACTCAACCCGAAAGTCAGCATAGTTAATGTTTTCCCAACAGTTACAGCAAACCGAAAATGACTCAGGTCTAAAATTTAAAACAAATTCCTATAACAATAAAAAAACACTTTATCAAAAGAACAGGAAAATGAAAAAAACACTATTAAACTTCAAAACCCTCAAAAAACCGACACAACAAATACCCAAAATACAAATAAGAAAATTAAAAGAAAATCAATTCATTCAGATAAATCAAGCTCTGATGATGATAGTGCCCATCTGATACATTACTCACCTCCACCCACTAACAACAAATTTCAGATATATCAAGCACAAAGCCTCACAAATCCATAGAAAAAAAGAGGAAAACCATAGATCCTACAACCATTGATACCATTGATCCTTCTGACGAATCTCAGACAGATTACACTACTTCATCAGACACCGAAGACTTCATGGATGCGTTTCCTCAACCAACAACTATATCACCAATCCATCCACAAATTCAATCACAAGACTATGATTGCCAAACAACATCAGACCTCATTAACATGGAGATGTCCCACATTGACTTGGTACACTTTGCTGAGAACTGTTTGGATTAATCTATCATGTTCTGCAAAATTGCTGGCATTCACATTCATGGCATCAACTCAATTGATAGAGTTCTAGCTATTAAAAACTGGCTCTCACTCTGCTCCCCTCATATACTTCTTATGGGTGAAACTAAATATCACCATAAGACTGATCATAAAATACTATCTCTTCTCTCAACTCTCGGATTTATTAGATTTTCCATAGGCCATTCTGCTTCAGGTGGAGTCGGTATTCTTCTCAGCAAGTCAACACCATCAAACAGTTTTAGCATTCTATTCGTAGATGCCAATATTATTATCGTAGAAATAGACTATTGGGGTTATCCGATCATCATAGCTTATATATATACAGCCAAAGACACCTCTCAATATCTAAAAATAATCCACATCCTAAATGCCATCAACGCTAACAGAGCCTCCCCTACTATTCTTCTGGGAGACTTTAACACCACATACAATGACTTCAACAAGAGATTTTTGCATCTAATAAATTGCAGATTAATGTGTGGAGAGGGCTTCTTCCCTCCCGAACCTACTCTTTCTATACTAAAACTAAAAAGTCCCTGATTGATTTGGTTTACTACACCCCAGACCTCCATTTCAACCTTGATGCATCCTTGGCCCCTGTTGCTTTCTCTGATCATATGGCTCTAATCTTACAACTTACACCTATTTCAATCCCTGCCCCTATTGATGGACCTGGTAAAACCATGCGCATGATCACCCAATCAAATATGACCGAAGCGATAGTATCTGAGGCATACATCCTTTTCCAGAAAATAAACATCCTTTCCCTTCCTGCTGAGGAGGGCTGGTTTTCCTTCATCGGAATACTACAATCCATATTAAATCACCACACCAGGAAAATCAAAGGACCTCATTAAATGGCCTTCTAAATGATCTAACAGACATTAATATACAACTTCAAGCTTTACAGCAAAATTTCACAAATACAGAAAAAATCATCTTCCTTAAAAATCTCTACAAAATCAAGCAAAAGTCCCTTGCAGAATATATATTCATCAGAAGAGTCAAATGTTTCTTAGCACAACAACACTGCTGGACGAGAGACTACCTTAGATGGGCACTGGGGTACAATAGAAAATAAATCACTCCCTTATCCATTAATTCTAATGGAACCAATCTCGTTGGCTTTCCAATGATGCAGCACATCAGCAAATAATTCTGCCAATTAATGCAAAAAGATGGATCTCCTCCTATTAACAGCTGTTTGAATGCTGGTGACCCCGGCGAACATGGCATCACAGAAATCCAAATCAAAAAGAAGATAACATCTCTCCCTGACGGCGTTCATCCTGGCCTTCATGGCATCCCAAATTTCCTTCTCAAACACCTGTCAATTCACTGTGCCAATTATTAAAAAAATGATTGATCACCTAGCCTCCAGCAACAGAAACATAACAGATCTTTACCCAGTGGCACTCGTGCCTTTTATTAAAAAAGCAAAACCACTAAACGACATTAACAATATCCGGCCAATTTCCATGACCCCATTGCTTATCAAGATAATTGAGTCAGTCATTAAAGATCAAATCCAAACTCAAATCCTTAGCCATATCTCATCAAACCAACACGGAAAAAAGGGATCATCAACCTCGCATGCTATGTCCAATGTAACTACACTATTCAATTACATCAGAGGACATCATAAACCAAAACCTATTGCTGTCCAGCTGGATGTTGTGGCAGCATTTGATTCAGTCCAGATAAATATCCTCCTGGATATTCTGTTGGAATGCGACATTCCAGCCAGGATTGTTCAGATGATCAGCAATCTGCTCAACAACAGAGAGATTTTTCTCTCTCTTGATGGCAAGATCACACCAGGCTTCAAGCCATACAAGTCGATCCCTCAAGGATCTCCACTCAGTGCCCTTTTCTTCACAGCATACATCAACCCTCTTCTGATGGATATAGAAAAAACCTCCCTGGAATTTTCCTTCCTCTCTCAATAAAAACTTCAATGTATTTGCATATATAGATGACATCATGGTTGTTCTTCCCACCATTAAATACCTTCCCCATCTCATGAACATCTTAAACAGAAATACAGTGAAACTTGGCCTACAAATAAACTTTAACAAATCTTTCATCTGGAAGATTAGGTCTGGTAAACAAATTAACTCTCCCTTTTCTGCAAAACCCCAAACATACCTAGGTTTCCCAATCTTCAAAACACCAACTGCAATGGCAAGAGAGATTCAAGATGCAATCCTCCATTCAACTGAAGCCATCACCATGTCACTCTCTAGAGTATACCTTTCATTATATGGAAAGGTTGGCCTCCTCAACATGATCATAATGCCAAAAATCTCATATTATCTTCCATTCGTAAAAATGTCTAAACAGTTTCAAAATAAAATCAACCAATTATGTACCAAACTTCTCTGGAGAGGAAGGACAGTTGCTATTAGCTTGTGAGGCATCCAACGACCACGCAAGTTCAATGGACTGTCATTCCACTCAATACAAGCAATCATTTTACAGAAAATCCACAACACTCTACATAATCTGATCCTCTCCTGTGGATACTCCAACATTATTAAAAAAATTACACCGACAGATCGTCCTCCGCCCTCTGCCAGTTCATGGATAGCCTCTCTAATAGACTACCTACAACTTTATAACCCAATAATGCCCTTTAACCTTAACAAAAAAATCACCTTATGGGAAGCATACAATATAATCAACTATAATCAACAACCCATTAAAATCAGCCTAAAAGTAACCAACCAAAGACTCATTTAACACTTCAAAAGATGGAGTCTGGAACCCAAATTCCTTGACTTCATCATCAAAATAAATCTTAATGCACTTCCCATGAATTGGTTCCTTTATCACCGAAGAGGTTTTACCAGCATTGACCCTATATGTGGTCTGTGTGCTCGTGAAGATGAAACCATAGACCATATTATACACCGGTGCCCAAGACTTAAAACACTGAAAGATATAATTATAATCAATTCCAACATAAGACCTGATATGATTTTCTCACTTGAAAATGCCATTCATAATGGGTTTTTTCCAATAATAAGGCTTTCTACCTTTGTCCTTTATTCCATATGGATAGTGAGATGCAAAACTCTCATGGAATTACCCCCGCCACAAATCATACCATTGTTTTATCAAACGCTCAAAAAAATCAAGAAATGTGACCAGCTCCTGGCCTCCAGTAAAGTCTTTGATGACACCTGGTCTTTAACTGCTCTTTCCTTTTCCTGATTATCAACTCCCACCTACCCAGCATTATAGAATAGGAAATTCTAAAAGAAAATATTCATGTTTATATAAAAAATGCTTATACCATTAAACAAGTTCTTAGAATCGCATCACTATACCTAACCACATAAGAGTATAACAATTGTACTCTCATAACAAAATCTAGCCAGATGACAAATAGAACATTATACAATCATATTATTATACAATTTATTCATTTATCTATCCTTTATTAGTATGTAATCACTATTTATTGTTAATAAAATTTTTGTTGAAATGAAACTTTGACTAGACAGCAATTGACAAAAGCCCTGTGAATAAAACCTTCTTACTACTAGAAGCTTTTAGAGTGGCATTTACCATGTATTTGACAAAGGTTGTTTACCCATAGTTCTTTCTTTTATTCACTAATTTAAAATAACTAGATACCTATTACTAATCTTACTGGATAATTAAGTAAATTAGTTACTAGCTGGTTTCCTGATATAATTTTCCCTCTTGAACATTCCATGTTTTAACTATACAGGCTTGATAAATATTTTCACTAAACATTCTGCTTTGAAGTCTAAAAAAACAATTATATATATGTATACATATATTTAAACATATTATTTAAGTTGATTTACCATCATATTACCTTTTTAAAAGTTATGTTTTATTAATTATTTGGCATAATAATTTTAATAATCTAATTTTAAACAAAAAAGTTTCAGTTTGTCTTTCTTCTATTTTTTGGGTAATACAGCATCTATTGAGCCACACCATCTGATCGCGCTGTTGCTAGTGAAAAACAAATAGATATAACGTTACCGGGCTGTTTTTCAAATTTTCTTGATTTATGTTTTTAATTTTTGGATTGGTTTGAATTTTTTTACTTTTTTTTTGTTTGTTGTTTGTTATTGTTTTTGTTTTTTTTGTAACCTGTTTGATGTATATATTTTTCTTTAAAATCCAAAAATGTTTTTTTTTTTGTTTTTTTTGGCTTTTAAAAATATTCCGTCTTTTTTTTTTTTTTTTAAAAAAAAAAAAAAAACATTATTTCTTTTTGTCCGGTCTCTTTTTTTTATTTTTTTTTGATTGTTTTTGAAGAAACTTTTTTTGATTTGTTTTGTTTATCAAGAAACAAGGCTTTCTCGACAGACCTCTCTAAGACCTGTGGTCAAATTCCTTACGGCAGCATTTTGACACCTTTCCAAGTCACCTGTAATATGCTTCACTGTAAGCTGATCCCATCTTCAAGAATCAATTAACCGTACCACTTGGGAAAAAGCATTTCCCAGCCAGCCCTCAAAACTCATCCCATGAGCGAATGGAACCCCTTCATTGCCATTGACACGATGGACCTTCCATTCCAGATGTTTGACAACACCTTAATTTTATTAAACCACCACAAAAGACAGTTTTTTTTTTCTGGCTGTGTCAAATATTTTCTTTTTGGGGATTGAAAGAAGGCCAGCGCATTTGCCTTCTGTAGCAGGTCAATCTTAAAACTACAATGCCGAATGGTTGTCGGCCATTGAACTGTTGTTTTGATCTCAAAAAAGTCTTGGAAAGTGTGCAACTTGATCGTGAACTTTGCCGAATCATGATTTACACTCCTCATTTCGTTAATTCTGACCCCTGACAACGAAAAAAGAGGCATTTGCCAAAAAAAAGGTGTGGCTCAATAGATGCTGTATTACTATTTTTTGTATATAAACTATAACTTTTAATAGAGTACTGCAATAATTTTTAAACTTTTATTAAATGCTAAGTTTATTTTATAAATTATACCCAAAAATTTACTTCCAATAATGATAATAATTATCGAGTAGCTTTACTGCTGGGAAGTTCATAAGAAGTTTAAGCCCTGAAAGCTCCAGAACAGAACTCGATTCATGGAACTTATGCACCAGCATCTGACACTGTACCACTGCATAAAACCATGCAGGGCATTTCTAATAATCAAAAGATAATATTATTATTAGGGATCATGTGTTCTACTATTACAAAACGACTATTAATAGTTGCATTGATTAAGTTAAAGAAATAAACATAGAGGTCACCACTATCTAAATCAAATAGAGTCACATAATCCTTAGCTTAATATTTTTATTTATGATGAAAATTGTTTTGCATCAAACAAAAGAATTTGTAATACATTACTAATTTTATGATAATGTAATGTGATGTGATGTATTGTGGCTTCTCCTTAAACGAAGTCAAGAATATCTCAGCAATTATGCCCAAATAAACCTGTTAGCCACTTTATTTTTTATTCTCCACTCTAAATTTTCCCTTATTCTGCTCCATCCCATTTCCACAACATAATCTTTGTCAACTCTATAACCTTTATATCTAAATCCCCTTTATCTTTTCCCAAACCTAGCATAAAAACCAATAATTCACTTTCTGTATAATCACTTTTTTCATATTTATTCTTCCATAACTTCATTATATGTACCCTTTCTGTTTTCAAGCATTTACATTCAATTAACAAATGCCTAATATTTTCTATTCCTTCCTTACATAATTTATAAAATACATCACCCATTTTTTTTCCATTTACATGTATATTCTCTTGTAGCTAAAGATCCAGTTCGAGCCTTAAATAATAAACTACTTTCCTTGCTATTATCATATATTAACTCACACCTAATATTCTGTTTATTTCTATATATATTTAAACTCTTTTTACTCTCCATACTATTTCTCCATCTCTCTAACTCCCTATTTTTTATTAATAAATCTATTCTTTTATCCCATTCCTTACTGCTACAACACTCAACAATCCTCTTAACATAATCATCCCAACTTTTGTACAAATATACTGATATAAATTCTTTATCCAAATCTTTTGCATACCACATTACCTTTCTCACCCATCTTGTTACCTGCCCTTTACTTATAATCCAATTAAATACTATTTTAGCTATTCTTTTATTATCCATAAACTGCAATCTACCAAACATTTTCATTTTAGTTTTTGCATCTCTCATATAAAAACTTGACCAACCCATTTCTCCTTGAATTGCCTCCCTTGCTGTCCATACATCTGCATCCAATGAAAGTCTTTCTACTTCCCTTTGAACTTTTTTGAAGTAATTTAACACCTCTTTACTAACGTATAATGCATCATTACCATATGTTAACCCCGCTACTGCGACTCCTTTCCATATAATTCTAACTACCTCATATTTATTATATGAAAACACTGTTAATTTCTTTATCAATCCCTTTCTTTTCTTTGCTTCATTTATCAATTTTTTCTCCCATTCATCCAAATAATTTTTCTGATTACTTAAAATAATTCCCAAATAACTATATCTATTCATTACACTTAACTTAATATCTCCCAATAAAAATTCTACATCTTCTCTTTCCCCAGTATTAACCATCATTATATTTGATTTTTCTTCACTAAATTTAATTCCCATCTCTTTAACCACCCTTGCACATGTCCTCAGCATAACTTCCATATCTTCTCTTCTTTCTGCACACAAAAATATATCATCCGCAAAAAAAGACCTGACAAAATATATACTCCCTTACTACCTATTAACGGTATCTCTATCCCTCTTCCTAATCTTTCTATTGCTCTTTCCATTTCTCTACTCCAGTGCCATCTATAGTGAATAATGGAGGATTCAATGATCCATTGTTATTTTAAAAAAGATGGCTACTATGTTTCTTTCATAGTCTCATAAGATATAATTAAGCTTATCTTTTTATAATTCCTGTTTTGTTCTTCTAGATGTTTTTAAGTCAACCTCTTTCCTTGAAGAGTTTTTTTTTTTCAATTCAAAGCCAGATCTCAGTCAATAATAATAAATATAATAAATACTTTGCATAAAAATCTTGAATTTATATATTATATTTTTTTTGTCTGAAGCCTTGATGCATAGTTTTATTTAACTTTTACTACATTAAAGAATGTATTTTGATATTTAATATTCCATTGTAAAAATTCCAAAAATAAAAAAATTGATGTTTAGAAGCCTTCTAACATTATGAAATATATCATAGAGTAGTTATTTATTTCTTGAAGTTTTTCATTATTTATTAGCAGTTATTTACAGATGATTAAGAATCTTCCAATTCTGGAAAGAAAAAATCGATATAAAAAAATTCACACTATTAGCTGTTAAATTATAATTATTATATTAGTTGAATTGTAATCTGTGTTAAAATGTTTTAGTAGATAAATAAACTAAAAAATATTGCATGTAATTTTATATAATCTTACCTAAATGGCATCCAGATGTTGGAATTGTTTCACTTCTAACAAATTCCATGCATGTTCTATTATATTTAGAAAAAAATGGATCATCTTCAGAAATTTTGATAGGATCGCAAGCTGGGTGGCTGTCCATTTTGTTCAAAACATTGCAACATTTAATTGTAGCTGACTTTCCCGTACCTAAATATATATACATTAAATTTTAACTTGTCATTAGTTAGCTGATTTCCAAATGTAATTCTCAATACAACAATCAAAGAATAATAAACCAATAGAATACTCACGATCTATATAGATCTTGTCTTACAACAGACTGAATATTCTATTAGTTTGTTATTCTTTAGCTGCTGTGCAGTGAATTATATATATATATTAATGCAGTAATTTGAAAAAGAAATCATATAAATTCTTATTATTATATACAAATGGACAAGCTATTTTATTCTATTACTATAAAACACCTAAATTTTTAATTCCCAAAAATATATGTTTATTGTCCATATATATATTGTAGACTTTTGTAGTCAACTACGATCATAAAAAAGGGATCCTTTTAGTAATGTATAAACTAGAAAGAAAGGGTTCATTGAATTTCAGTGGCAGCAATAGAATGTATCAATACATTCTCTTATAAATATTTTTATCGCTTCGAGAAAAAATAAAATAATAACACTATCTTAGAATTGTATTAAAAAGGAAATAACAGGACTGAAAATAATTTAGTGTAAAAGAAACAAATCAGAATTGTTAAAATTAAAAAAGTAAACACAAAATTATTAAAATAATATGGTGCTTGTGAGTTTTCCAGTGAACCGATATGGCAACCCATATTTTTGATAAATATATAGTTTTGAGTGTCTATAATCTGAAGATGTATTAGTTGTTAAATTAAAACAAAATTAATAAATTTATTGTTAAATTTTTAAAAAAAAGTAATAAAAAAATTTACACATCTAATAGTTGTCAGTAAAAGGGTGTCTATCTACAAATAGATTGGAGATAAAGCTTCAAGTTATGTTAGTTAATCAGAGAAATGTCAGTGAGTAAGTATAAAAATACACTTGAAATATGAGGCTGCCTTCAGAAATGGTAGTTATCATATGGCTATGGACTCTGAGCATGACTATTATTTTATATGATACAGGTATGCTTATACTGAATATTACAGACCAAAATAATAAATAAATTACGGGACCTTATTTATGAAAAAATAAAATAATAGAATTAACGATTTCAGCTTGGGTGGTCACATAGAGCTTCAAGTTAGCTTTGAAATGACAGATTTAAGTATTGGTTTAAAATATTTACCTCTTTTATTACAGCATTATTGAACAGCTTCTATCTGTTATTGTCATACGTTTCCTTTTCTTTTTCTTTAATCGATCATATATATGTATTATTTTTGGTTAAGTCTAAAAATAATTATCTTTAGTCATATATTTTTAATATTAATAATCAACCCTTAAGCTATCAACCTCTTTTAACAATATTGCTCATGTATGGTGTAATGCAATGGTTAAGTTACAGATTCTAGAATTCAAGATTCATATATTGCTGTTCAATTATACTATTCAGGTACTCGAACTTTTTATGATACCCCCTCTCAGAAATAATTCACTCGATTATTTTGTAATATAAAATATTAGGGGAGGGTCGATTTACTGATTTTTTATTGTACTAAAGTTCAACTTTGAAACCATGAATAATAAATATTAATCTATGACTGGGGTCACATATTTTGAAATTAGTATAGCATAGATACAATAAAAAAATACATTCACAAATTAAAAAAAAAAAAAACAATAATAATTATTCCTTGTTCTAGTAACGAAGAAGAGCTAATAAAGAAAGATTTTTTGAACGTAATAAAGCAGGAATAAAAGGAGAAGAAAAGATTAAACTAGCCATTATATTATCAAACTTAATAAGCAAGATGCCAAGACAAGTAATAAACGTTCTCAAAAAGCAGTATATGTGATAAAACTATAAGATTGCTAACCATAAAATTCAGAGTAAATAAAGATTGACTTCCCTCTATTTTAACTCTAGGCACTGTACTTTAGATATCACTGCTAACAAATAGCTACTTTATATGGCTACTAATTAGTGTGGAGATAAGATTATCAGTGCATCAATACTTATTTGTTACCTACTTAGACTAATTGAGACTTTTTTCTTCCAGCTAAAACAGTTTGAAATTTATCTAACCATCTTACATGATTATGTAGATCTGATTATACACTGATATATTTTTAAAAATCTAACTAAAATTAACAATCCGTAAGTAAAATAACAGTCATTTATTTGTTAATTACTTCACTAATTATTTAATTATCTATTGAAAATATAAATAAGTTAATCTAAAAATTAAAAAAAGCTAATTAATTTAATGGCTCACGTGATGTTAAGGATGTAGAAGCAGTATGGCTAATGTCATGATCTAAAAATTGACCCCATAACATTAACATTAAAGTTGCATCACAATCGGGCATATTCAAATCTTTATGAACTATTGTACTTATCAATCTTGGACTTGGTAACAGCTGACCACTCTTAGAAAACCTTCTAGGTTTAGAAACATCTGAAATAAACATTTAAAATAAAGGTATATATATGTGTGTGTGCGGGGGGGGGGGGTATAATTATTAAATATTCAATATGAGTAATATATTCAAAACAAATATATGAAACAATGTTGGTTAGTCATGCACATCAATATATGCAGCAACATTAACAATTATTTCAATATTATATACTATTTTGGCCCATAACTAAGAACTCCTTAAGTACTCAGATGACATAACCTCGGTTCCACTTTATACATCGCCATAGCAATGAATATTTAAATTAGCAATGTTTGATTTTATTCAAAAATAAATAAAAATAATACTCTTAAGAATACATTTATATATGTGTGTGTTAAAGTAAATATTTTTATGGATTAAGATATAAAAAAAAAAAATAAGCTGGAATTGTTATGCAATAATTAAGGAAATAAGTCCTGAAGTATCATTGCTAATGAAACTACCAATTAAAATTGAGAGCCCCAAGATAAATCATATTTCAACAGCCAACAATAGCTTTATATCTATATCTAATTAAATATAAAATGAGATCTGTATGTAAGTTTAAATAGAAAGTGATTGTTGGTTACTAAAGTGAGTGATTTTCTAGCAATAACATTGCTAAATATATTTCTTTTTTATTGTATAGAAATTCTCACTTATTTATTTATATATATAATAAATGTCAGCTAATATTAATAATACAATAATGAAACTTAAATATATTCCAAACAACGGTAAACAATTTATAATATAATATAAATAAAAACTCATAAAGAAATATTTTCGATTATATTCATAATCATTTTCAACTCAACTTTCAAAATGGAATCATTTTGAAAGTTGAGTTGAAAATGATTATGAATATAATCGAAAGTATTTCTTTATGAGTTTTTATTTATCATTTTGAAAGTTGAGTTGAAAATGATTATGAATATAATCAAAAATATTTCTTTATGAGTTTTTATTTATATTATATTATAAATTGTTTACCGTTGTTTGGAATATATATATATTATACATTTTATTTAATAAATAAAGTATCCATTCATTCTGCATTTATTTAAATTAATAAACTTTTAATTGTTTTCTTTATTTAGTTACTCATAAAGTATAAAGGAAACTATATGGATGGTAACATGTGTACATCTCATCTACCCACCCTTAATAAAAAATAAAGAAAATAATTCTACACAATTAACATCAGATCATCATGAACAATTAAACATTCTATAAATAACTGATGGTTAATTAAAACTATATGACCACAATAATATATATTACATAACATATGTTAACATATATATTAATCACATGGCACATACATATGAATTATATATTAATCATGTAATTTCATTAGCATTGTTTTTATATTTTGTAATATTTTCCATTACATTTTAGGCTGCCCAACAAGGGCCATGAATATTTATTCATATCCCATGAGAGATTTGGAGCCATAAAATGATAAATAGATAAAGTCAAAATATGCTTAATGATTACAATTAATAAAAAAAATTTGTGTTTACTAGTATTGGATTAAACTGATTAGTGACTCAATAGATAACCATTTTAATTTTGTAGTTGTGCTTTGTTAAAGCTTTGAATTTAGAGTGGGTTGTCAAATTGTTTTTTATGTGAGTTGAGAAATGACAGAGTTGTAAATTGCTTTAATGTGGCAAAGGGGGTGGGGCATACGAAGGTAAAGTACCAGATGATGATACTAGCTTGCCATATAATAATAAAAATAAAAGTTATATTTATAACTTTAAAAGCACCAGATATGTTCTAAATGTTAGTAAATAAGGAATATGGAATCATTACTAATAAATATTGTTAAATTCTCCTCGTGAAGTAACTATGAAATAAATAATGAAAAGTATTTGAAACCAACTTATTTTATTGAAGGTATTGTCTTCTAGTTATTTTGGAAAATAAATGAAAAACATTGGTGCTCACTGTTCATACTTGTTACCCAGAGCATGATACAAAGTTTTTTATCTTAGTTATAAAATTAACATTATGTTGTACTCATCGATATAAGTTAAATGTTGAAAAATTGGGATAATATTAATGTGTATAAGTAAATCAATCTCTATTGAGAAATGATGATATTGTGATATTTTATATTGAAAGGATCTCTTACATAAATCAAAATGTATATGATTAGAAATTTAATTAAGCTGTAGAAATAGCAAATGAGACATTGTAGAGAAAAGCAAGTTTGTTATAAGATATTAAATTGAGGAAGAAAGTCGTGTTATTTTCCTTCTAAAATCCCAAATAATAAATCTAAATAAAACAAATTATGGAAAGTGAGAGAGAATTAGACATGATGGAACAACAAAGAGAAGTTAATGAAGTCTCTGTTACACCAAAAACTGATCAAAATGAATCTATAATGTAAATGTTGCAGAGCTTGATGGTGGAAATGAAACAAAGTCAGAAAGTACTTAAACAATAATTTAAACAAAGTCAGGAAAATTATCAAGAGATTTACTGACTAAGATTAATGAAAATGAAGAAAAATGTGACAAAAATCAAATGGAAATGAAACAAGGCCAGGAAATGTTAGTAATGAAGATTGAAGAGGATCAGTATAAGTTAGAATATAGACAGAGGCATGAAATCAAGCAGGTACACACAGTGTTAGTTCATGGAATGAGAATGGGACATAAGCAAATAAATGATTTGAAAGTTATGTTTAATAAAATAGATATTAAAATGGAAGAAACTCAAAGTCAAATGAAAATAAAGATCAATAAGTTAAAAGATATTATGGAAAAGGGGCAAAATTGCACTCAGGGGATAGAAAATAAGACAGATAAGTATAGATTGGAATGCCAGTATAAAGAAAGATTCCTATAAACTAAGTTAAATGAGTATCAATAAATTAATGCTAAAGAGTTACAAAAGATACAGAATAGACAGTAACAATAGATCCAAAGTTTGAAAATTCAGATAGATTGGGATCATTCATATTATGTTATTAGCTCAGATGTGATGCAATATAAAATAAATGTGCAGGTTTCTTTCAAATGAAATTCCATCACAACTTTAAATAGTAGTGTGAGATATAGGCTTTTATCATTAAAAGTAAAATCTTTAGAATCTTAATGATTTTCTCACCATGATGTATGAAGTCATGAATATAGATACCATGACTGGGGATATAAGAATTTGTCTCAAACCTAGAGTAAGGCTAGTGATATGTGTTTGATTTGTGAGATTACCAATTTGAATAATGTAATTTATGGTGAGGTTACAATCAGATTGTGAATCATTATGGATATAGTAGTAAATATTTAGTTTATAGTAATAACTATATTCATGATTTTATTTGGTACAAACAGTTCATATTTATTAGAAATAAAGGAGTTAGTATTAGACAGTTTATAAATATGTAAAGTCAAATCCTAGCATGCCTCCTCTTTCATTGCAGTTGTTGCTTTTAATATAGCACTACCAAATCATTTTGTTCATGTAAGCTTTATTTTAAAATCCCTAATTGGATCAATGTTTCTGTAACTCAAAATATTGCTGTACATATTATAACTGTTTCTTGACAAATTGTGCAGACATATTTTTATTACCATCTCCGACATATCTTAAGAGTAGTTGATATTTATATCCTAATTTCAAATTATTGAAACAAAATTCTGATGAATGTAGATGTATATTATATTAAGGAACATTTTTCATATCATGTGTACATAGAAGGTAACTGTTTGAATCTTTGTTTATTATCAATACCATTTCGATTATATGTATATATATCATCTTCAACACTTATTAAGTATATCATTCATATTTTGTATTTGCTTAGATTTACATACATCATCTTATATTTAAAAAAATAACAATCACGTGATATCTTAAACGAACCCATAAAGATTTCAAACAGGAAATACATTCATTTTACCATTGCAGTCGTAAATTCAACACTTATTAAGTATATCATTTATACTTTGTATTTGCTTAGATTTACATACATCAGTGTCTGACAAATTGCATTAATAAAGCAGATGAGTGCAATCACAATGTCTAGTCCCGAATATGTTAATGAGATATCAATAGCACTTAGTCTGATAAAATCCACTGGCTTTATCATTGGATCTGGAAAGAGAAATGTATTTAAAATCTCATGAGTAATTCTATTTTTATACCATAATTCTTCAATTGTAAACTCTTGTTTAAACATTCGAAAAGGGGGTCTGATTTGAGTTGAATCTTAGGTGGTGAAACTCTATTTTGAGTTATTAAAAGTCTGATTTGCTTAATAACTTTTTATATATTTTCTGTGAGGCAATTTCTCTTCTGATATCTGATAACAAAATTGCACAAAAATAGAAAATCACTGCAAAGGAGTAGATCTAAGTATGTTAATAATATTTCTTATGATAATATTTAATGGAGTGTCCAGAAGTTTAATGTGAGAACTTTTTTCCAGTTAGGGATATCAGTGGAACAAGTTATTGATAAGGGTTGTCCATAAAGTGGTTACCTCACAACCCCAGGTTATGCCATCCAACTTTCCAAGGAGGTCATTCCTATAAATTAATTTTGATTTAACATTAGATAAATGAGGAAAATAAGTTAGACTATAAATAGCATGAGATAGAATCATATCTGATCATATTTCAGACTATTATTGAAAAATGTTATTTCAGATTATGAAAAGATCGTTTTAGATGAAAAATTTAATATACTATCTACACTGGATTATGAATAAAATTCCAATCGTTGAAAAACATTTTTTATGTAGTTATTGAGAGACTTTTCTATTCCAAGAAAGAATCTCTTGTCTGCATTCTGTATCTGGAAAATCGCTGATGAATATATTAAATAAAGTAGCTGAAAGTAATACCCTCGTGGCAACGTTTGTATCTACTGCAATAATCATTTAATGTCATTTGAATTTCTCTATCGGAGGGCATTTTATCAAATAAATTAATGGCTTGTCTGCATTTAAGAAGTTTTGAAACTTTTAGAATGAGAACCGTTTTTCCAACGGAATCATAAGCTGAGATTTGATCAATAAAAATTAATTTTTAATTTGTTTTAAAAATCTTTTTCAATGTGAATTTATAAAGATAATTCTTTCTAGCCAAAATGGTCTAAAACCAATATACTCTGTAGGATGTTGACCCTTAATTATTGGCAAAATTTTTGTTAATGTGATTCTTTTTAAAAATGTGTGGAAAATACATAATAATGATATTATGTGATAATTTTTTGGATCATTGCTGGGTTTGTTTGATTTTAAGAGTTCTATAGTTTAGCTTGTATGCCAAATTTTAAAAATGCTTTCTATTTGAACAATGTTAGTGAATAATCATGCTTTGGCTCTGGTCGTATATTTGAGCACAAAAAATAACAATTCGCTCCAGAACCGGTCACGTTTCCACTCACAAACATCTATTATTAAATTATATGAACTAAGGCATAATGTTGATTTTTCAGTACAATTACATTTTATAATAAGTTGTTCAACAATAAACAATTTTATTTTTTAAAAAAACTTACCATCCCCTTCTTAAGAAAGTTACTAATGTGTATTAATCCAATTGACATTATGAATGCTAAGTTTATTAAATAGATGTTCAAGAATTATTAGAAATAAAAGAAATGTAATTATAGAAAATGGTTGTATATTGAGATTTCATTTTCTGTACTTCAGAAGAAAAACTCTTTAAAGTGTCAATAGTAACGTTGAAATTACTTACTATCTTCGTAGGCAGGTGGCAACAGCCGATTAAATCTTCTAAATGCATTACCCCAATGAGGATTGTGTAAATTATTGCAAAAGCCACTTATCTGTCGATATTTAGTCATTTTACAGGACTCTACCATTGATTCGTGATAAGGGCATATTCGGGACAAAATGCCATAACTAACGTTGACTTTGGGCAGTAAATAGAAAACTTGATATCTATTTAAATCAAATCTACAAAAAATGAAGTATACTATTAGTTATTCTAATGGAAAATTAAATATTAATTTACTTTTTCATAATACTGGAAAAAAAATTGTTTTGGGGGAAAGGAACTAATTTATATATAATAAATTTGTGTATGCTTCTTAAAAGGTGTTTTGAAATATAGAAATTGTTGGTATTGACTTTACATGAAAAAATAATTACTAGATTTAAAGACATTAAAACATTGTGTTGAACCAAACAATGGAAAAACTTTTTCCTTTAAAAACATTCACTTGTAAAAGAGATTGAATTTTTTTTTTCATGTGTCTCAGCCTCGGCCGGGAAGCGAACCCGCTAACCCGGGTCAACTTCTTGTAAGGCAGCTGTGCTGACCTCTCGACCACCAACGCTTGACAGACTGAATATATTTGACTGCATTCAGGGCTAGTACCACAGGCGAGATAGTGATGTGATTGTCTTATGTTCTAAATTGAAATAGGTATTAAAATGTCATTACATTTGAATATATATATACTTATTTTTATTTAATACATATGTTCTCCCTATTACATTCCATGCTTTGAATAATTGATTATTTTAAATAACTATTTTCTATAATTTTAAAATGTATAATTTTAAGGCTTGTTTTAAGCACCAAACTTAACTAGCCAAGATTGACTTCACCATAATATAATTGTGTTTTGTCAGCTAGTTACACATTTGTTTATAAATGATTGAATGGTTATGTAAATTTGCCTGCAAATCTATTTAACAATTCTAAAGCATGTAATTTTACAGCTCACACAATATATGATAAATCAAGAGATCTCTACTCCAGTTTTAGCTATGGTAAACTTGAGTAATCAGTGAATACCAGATGTCTTACAGTATTTAAGTACTCCATACTGATTTCTGGCTTTTATTTTGATCAGTAAGCAATTAGGAATCTAGAAATCATCTTATTCAAGCTAACAGTTTGCAATTCAAATCAATAAATTTTTTGAAGTTAACTCTCTTGAACATTTATATTAAACGGTAGGCATCTTTTTCTCTTGTCTAGAAATGTTAGTAATGATAACATATTACATAATTCTGCAGCCTATATAATATAAGATTAAATAAGATCTTTGAATTTAAAGACTCTTCAATAAAGTCAAAAGTCAAAGATTGATCTTGGGATTAGGTATTTAAATGCATTAAAACACCTGGTAATCATTGATTACTCAAACTTCCAGGAAATGATATTAGAGAAAAGAACTGTTTCTGTTTTAAATCTCAGTTATTTGGCATGTTGCAAAAAGGCATCACAAATTCATATGTAAATATAAAAAATCTTAAAATGGCAGTAAAAGATATCAGACATGAAGTTTGGTGTCAGTTTCACAAGCCTGTGAAAAGAAATATTTGCATGAATAGGAATTTTAAAAGAGCCAAATTTTAGTCACTTTATTTGCAGAATCCTATAGTGCAAAATTAATAAATTGTTTATTTTTTTAAAAGTAAATAAATTTATGAGAGAAGACAAAACTAAAAGAAGTAAATTTTTTGAAATCACATATGATTGCTAATCTATATCTTCTGAAAGAGAATGACATAAATTAGAAAGAATTACAGCAAAAAAAAATATAGAAAATTATGATAACACATATTGTTATAAAACTCAACACATATATTATCTTTAATACTTCAATATCTACAGAATATTCTTTATAAGTTTCAAAATCTTTAAGGCTAAGTTGCCATTTTAAGGTAACTATGTTTTAATATGAGTGCTACCATAGTGCTGTGAATTTATTCTAGATAATGGATACCTAAACAAATAAATTACCATTTTATATAATACTTCAACCATTGTTCTCCCAACTGTGAAATGTGGTGGTGAAAACATGGTTTATGAAGATATGAAAAAATGCTAGAGATCAGAGTAGATTGATTGAACTTGGAAATACCTTCATTCCTGCAGTCAATGGATAATGGATGAAAATGATGATGATCATCATCATAATCAACCACCACAAACATGCAAGGTCATTCTGACTTCAATGTAAATAATAATAATAATAATAATAATAATAATAATAATAATAATAATAATAATAATAATAATAATAATAATAATAATAATAATAATAATAATAATAATAATAATAATAATAATAATAATAATAATAATAATAATAATAATAATAATAATACAAACTTGAGAAGTGTTTTGTGAATCGTAAAGACATTCAAATATGCAACCAGTGTTCAATGATTATTCTACATAAACACATCATTGTTTTAGACTAACAAATGAAAAAAAAAGAAAGATAGGCTTATGATCATGAGAATTGGCTTTATATTTCTGAACACTTTTTAAATGTAACATAATTTTATAAGGATTACAACTATATATGCAAATGTTCATTACTTTTTCCTAATTTTATAAACATAAAAATGTTTTACCCACTAACATAAAAATGTTTTACCCACTAACGAAAAGTCACTTTTCCATAGAAAAAATATCTGGTTATATCATAGTTGGTGATAACTATGTTGGAAGAAATATAATTGTCCAAAGAGTCACTTTTTCTAGAAAGATCTCTCCTGAGAGTTTATAGCCCAAGCATAATAAAATGTATTTGCTCTCATTTGTTGCTTTCCAAATTAGCAAGTACTAAGATTCCTTTTATAGTTTTTATAAATCAGGCCAAAGAGAAATCTCAAAACTACCATTCAGAAAATAGAAAATTAATATAACCTTATTTGCATTTGATCAACACTTCAAAAATAACTTTAGATATGCATGAGTATACACAGCGCTGAGTCTAGCAACTGTATTCAACTCAAATGAAATAAAATAATCTTAATTTATTTAATAAGTTAAATGAACACATAGTGGTGTGGCATTAATTTAAACAAAGTGATTATATAGAAGGTTAGTTCTTCGTTTTTATACTGGGTTTGGGAAAAGATGGGGGAGATTTAGATATAAAGGCCATAGAGTTGACAAGGATTATGTTGTGGAGGTGAGATGGAGCAGGATAGAGAAGAATATGTGAAAAACTGAATGGGGAATGGAAAGGGAAGGGAAGGTGGCTAACAGGTTTCTCTGGGCATAGTGGCTGAGAGATTCCTGACTCCGATAAAGGAGAAGCCACATTGCACAAGAGAGAATAGTTTAATCTTTTGTATCCTAAAATTAATTTTTGAATAAACAGAATCTACAAATCAGTTAGTTATTTAAATACAAAAACTAAAAAAAGTGTGATGATATTAATGGGAACTATAAATCACACTTTAAAATAACTGTAATGTAAGTTCGATTCAAGAGTAAATTCATGGATATTCCAAGTGTAGTTAATCACTTTGAGGTGAAAATTTGTTACTTCTTTTTACATTGTTTCGGAAGCAACTTAAAGGTGAAAAAGAATTAATAAATCATTCACTTTTTTAGTATTTCAAGTGACTACTTGGTCTATTTATAATAAAATAAAATTTTACCAAAAGCTCAACTTACGACATTAATGATTTAAAATTTAATTATATATTGAATATAAAATTATATAATTACTATATATTTATCATATATAAATATATAAACTTCTGAAAGTAATCAAAGATTGTAAGACTCCTCTTTCCTTCCTCCCTCTCTCTCTCCATCTTTTTCCCCTCTCTTCCCTGCCCCTCCCCCCGTCTCTCTTTTATAGCTTGGTCAAAATGCTATTTTCCAAGCAATTCTTTCTTTGAAGTCACGTGCTTTTAAAGTTGCCGACTATTTAATAAGCATTGTGTGTGTGTGTGTGTGTGTGTGTGTGTGTGTGTGTGTGCGTAGTGAGAGAGAGAGAGAGAGATAGGGGAAATACGCCATGTTATCATCAGGAGTTCGAAAGTCAAAAATTTTTTCAACAGGCGAATTTTCTTTTAGGCAGTCGACCCATAGCCAAAAAGCTAATCATCTAATCTTAAATTGGGGGTGAATTAGTATTACCTAGAAGAGAAAACAAAGATGGAAAACCACTGAAATCCTTATTATAATTGGTTTAGCCCGCTAAGCATTTTTCGCCCTACTATAGAATATTTATTAATTGTTTAAAATATAAATATATAAAGAAAAGGGAGAAAATGAGCAAGACAAACAATTGAAAAGAAAATCAAAAGTAAAAGTAATAATTAATTTTTTCTATTAAGTTAATATATTACATATGTTCACTTGTTTCAGTTATTTTAATAACTAATTGCTATTATACATATAACACTACACACACACACTCAATAAAATTTGTAATTTTTAAACAATTTAATAATGAGACTCACTCTTTGGCCAAGAAGGTTGTCATATCAATCATAAGAATTGCAGATTTGGAAAGCTGTTTTACTTCTGGCGTTGCCTTAGTTATTGCTGCATGATAGGAGGAAGAACTATTTTTTATAATAAAAATTCCTGCAAATAAAATATAAGATTATTTTTAAAATCTGCTTTAAAAAATGATACTTCCATAAAATTTAACATATTGACTAGAAATAAATGCACTACGAATCAAATACATAACTTTTACGCCACAAGTATTTTATAAATCAAATTAGTCGCGATTTAGAACTGTGGTGCCAACCTATGGGTATTCTCAGGGGATCGCATAAAAATTGTTGGCCGTTGTGAAATTTTTAAAAAACTTTTTTAAGTTTTGGATAATGATCAGTTTTTTTTTTTTAAAAAAAAAAAAAGAATTTAATTTTTTAAAATAGATAAAAATCACATGAAAATAAATTGTTTTTGTATATATCATTATTATTATTTTTTATAAGTACTGTATACGATTTTTTCCAAAAATTTCATTTCAACCCGTATGAACTTAATACTCCAAGTATATGAGTTATGCTTGTATTTTAAATAATATTAGAAAATATAAATTTGTATGTTAATTAAAAGTACTATCGTTTTATTATGTATATTTTTACGTGCTCGCACTTATGATTTAGGCATTGTAAAAACAAAGAATGAATTGTGTCAAATTTTCATCTGAGGAAAGAGGTCACAAATATAAAAAGGTTGCGCACACCGCTTTAGAACAGTCGTTTTCAACCTTAAAAACAGTAAGTCAAAATACTTTAAGATTTTGAAATTATTTATTGTTATTGTTGTTGATGTTTAACTGATGTTAACTCAGTATAAAAATTGTTTTAAAACAATAATAAAAAATAATTTGTCAATCGTTGGTGGTCGAGAGGTCAGCACAGCGGCCTTACGAGCATTTGTCCCGGGTTAGCGGGTTCGCTTCCCGACAGATGCTATGACACATGGAAAAAAAAATAATAATAATTTCTGCTGATTTTTTTTAAACCGATATTAATTTAGTGAGGATATTGTTTAATATCGATTTAGTTGTGTATTTTTTTTTTTCTAATTTTAATACAGTATTTCATTTTATCTCGAAGTAGAACATGTATATGTGTGTTTCGTGTGTGCTTGTGTGTAATAAAAACTATTAAGCAATAAAAAATTAATTAATTAAAATAGCTTCACATATAAAGAAAGGTTATTGCTCAATTAACGCGTTTCAACATATTTCAGAAAACTTATTAAGATGTGCTTGGAGGTAGGAATCAGATCTCAATTAATGCATGAGTACGATGGCATACAATATTTAGATTATCTTGTAAATCTGATGAGTAGGAAAAAATAATTGAAACATCCTACCGTCTATACATATATAAATAATAAACCAGAAAATTTGATACTGGTTTAGTATGCAGCATTCACCTATTGTATAGTGCACTTTTCAAGTGAAAGAATAATCATTAAAAATATATATTACAACATAGAATAAATGTATTTATTAGTACAAATACAATTTCAAAGAAATGATAAATTTACTTGCTTATATAATATATTGTTTAAGATTTATGGATCCTTACCTAACTGTGGCAATTCTAGTGTTTGAACTTTTTTTCTCTCATGTGTTATAGCATCGGCCGGGAAGCGAACCCGCTAACCCGGGACAACTGCTTATAAGGCATCTGTGGTGACCTCTCGACCACGAACGCTTGACAATAAATTATTTGATTATTTATTTATAAATTTGACTAAGTATATATATATTTTACATCAGTCAAATTTCCATTACATTGTTTTAACATTTAAACACAGGTATACTTTATATCCCTGGAGTTTGGCTGAAATTATAGGGGATTTGAAAGTCTGGGTTCCAATCCCCTATAATTACATTGATTTAAATAAAAAATTAATTGCAATCTGGAAATAATAAGCAATAAACTTGTGTTGCGGTTTCTTTACTTAATTAATTCAGTTTATTACTTATCACACTTAACTTGCAATCAGTTATTTCATTATAATATCAATAATCAAAATATTTATTGCTTACAAGTTCATACAAAAATTGAGCACTAGAAATACAGAATTGAGCACAATTTATAGACCTTAAAGTCCAGAATCTCCCATTTTAATACTGTGCCAACCCCGACCTACGCACTATAATTTTTTCTTTTAAATTTGACTGATGTAAAAATAAAATACTTATTGCATTTTTTTACTTATTTCATATAGTTTATCATTTTTTGTTTAGTTTGTAATTACGTCAATGTAATGGAAATTAAACTGATGCTTAAGAAATTTTAGTATAGGTAAATTTTTGTTCTTAGAAGTTATTTTTGTACAAATAAATATCTTTAATGTATATTATAATTTAATTTTTTATTGATTATTCTTTTGTAAGTATATGTGTACTAATAAATATATTCACTGTACATTAAACTTAATCAATTATTTTTTTATATAAAAAAATTTGCTTCTACTGGTACACTCATATATTTATTCTGCTTTCAAAAACACTCATCTGATGTCTCAATTTTAAAATATCACATGTCCACCATCTCTTATGTCTACACAATCTATTAAAACTGTTTTAACTGTGTACGCATAAAAAGTGGTGGTAATGTGATGAATTAGTAGTTTGATACCAACCCTTACCAAATACTGTTGGTGACTATGATTATTAATAAAATCAAAGATGTCAAAATGTATAGGTACTGAACTGGATTCATAGCTGTAAGATTATGCAAGAATGAGCTTGGATTAGAAACATTATTGTGTTATTAGTTTGGACTCAATGTTTTATAATTAATTAAAAAGGTAAAAGATAGCTTCTGGAGAGTTGCATTAAATTCTAGGATCTATGTGCAGTGTTCTCAAATCCAAGGCTCCTCATTGATAAAAACCATAAGCCAATAGCTAATCTGGGAATAATGGATGAGTAGGCACTAGATAGGGATTTTGTTGCACAAACCTTCTAGCATCCATAGATTACTACTGTTTGTATTGGATGGCACTATTGTATGGAGAGAGTTGCTATACTAATTTTAAAATATCGAATATCAGAGAAAGTAGATTATGGTGTGTTTTTTGTTTGAATGTTATAATTCAGAAGCAAAAGCCATTATATTTAATTCGCTGCCTGAATGCATATTAGGAATTTGTCCTATTTAGTTCTTTTAAGGCCTCAGAAAGAAATCAAAAAGTTTCCTTTCAATTAGTAGCAAACTTCTTTCTGTCGCCTACTATTAATTTATTTACAGAATTTATGAACTTTTTGGCACATTTGGTTAACTACTTTATTATATATATATATATAATATGGACGAAGAGAAAGATAGAATTTAAAAAAATATTTACACAGATTGGAAATAAACAAGTAGGAAAGGGAGGGTAATGATGCTTGTTGTAATGTTTATTTGAATTAATAGACTGTATCAAATCCAAAAAAAGGGTAAGATAATAATAGATAGATTTTAGAATATTTAAATAAAATATATGTATAGGGTGTGTTAATGTATATAAGTATGTGTGTATTTGTAGAAATATTTATCGTTTTTGAAAGAATGAGGTATTCCTTGTACATGGCTAAAAAATAATTTTGGCTAATAATACAATTTGTCCTTAAATTTTTTCGAACAAGACCTTGGTGCACTATATTTTAAGACTATATATCCTGCAGTCTTTCTACATAACCAGTAATCCTATGAAAATAGAATAATAATAAAAATATTGTAAAATGGAAAAGTTTGTGGTTGGTTTCAAACTATGCATTGGCCATCAAATTTTTTTCAAAAGTATTTAGATTCAGATGGTATCCCTAGCTAAAATATTTTTTCAACTATATGCATAAGATTTACTCCTTTCCCTCTATTAAAAAAGCAAACTAACCCACACACTCATATAGATATATGTTAAAAATACCTTAACCTATTTATGATTTTTCGTCCATTATTGTTACCTGTTTATTTTTCTTAGTCTATTTTATAATTCCTGAATCGTTTTAGATTAATTAAGCAAATTGTACGGTATATCCTAGATCGACCGTTGAATGGTTTTCAGAGTTGCAACTCAATTTCATATATATAGTCATTTCAATCTATTTAAGTGTTTTTAAAATTTCAAAAAAAATTTTTTTTTTATAAATCAACACTCATAATATTTATAAATAAATTCCAGTTATTTTACATCTTTTTTTCATTTCATCAAAATAAAATTGATAGAATTTTTGCTGAATAGAAATATAAATAAATTTATATTAGAAAATATAGGAGAATTTATTATTTAGAAACGTCTAATATCAAAGGAAATTTTAAAGGAGGGAATCTTTTCTATTAAATTAGTATGTATACACGTTTGCAAGTATCAACTTGATTACAGAAGCTGTTTTTAATCTCCTCCCCATCTTAACAGAGATTGAATTTACAACAAGGGAATAAAAGGTCTACTCTTGAAATCTGAAAAATTCACAAATCTGAAAAAGCCCTGGAATAAGAACTTCCATTGGATCAACGGTGATTCACTTGTAGTAAAATAAAATGTCTCTTAATATAATAAAATTATTAATGTGGTACTCCTTCAAATACATTATAATCATATTGCTTAAAAAATTAACTTTAATAATGGATTTGTATCAGTGCTACGATAATATAATTTTTAAACAACTTAGAAACTATTACCATTTTAAGTTTAACTTTGTAGGCTTATGGCAGTTATGCTATACTAATAACATGGGCAGCTTGGGTCCATAATCAGGGGATTTCTAGCACCCTCCAACTTCTGTCACTAAACGCTGCCCTGACTGATGACTTTACAGCCTCCTGAGAATAAGGAACCATAAATTATTTTTGTCTGTCGTGATTATATATATATATATTTATATATATTAGAAAAAAAATTCATTTACAGACTCATTCATTCTGCCTTAGCAGGCAACTGGGAAGAAAGACCATGATGTTTCTTGATCTTAACCTTGGAGGTAAAAAGCCAATAAACTCGCTATGATGGCTAATGTGTGTTGTTGAGAAGCCATCCATGTTTGTATACAATATAATTAATCATATAGTAATAACAACTGCGATGACAAGAACGTATGGATGGATATTAGGAATTTGCGATGCTGGGTTCTTTTAAGTACTTACAATTGCAGATCCCTTTTAAGCAAAGAAGAAGCATTAAATGGGACATAATTGAACTTTGTGAAGTTAGAAAAAAAGGTGAAGGGACAATTGATTTTAAAATGTGGACATGTACTCTACTACAAAAACCCGATTATTAGAAGTACAAGTGGAGTAAGATTCATTATAAATAAAAAGTGGTAGAATAACTTTGTAGAGATTGATGGTGTATCAACAGAGTTGCAAGATTAGTTATTCAACATAATAGCAAATACCAAATGCAGATAATTCCGCTTTATGTCTCAACAAGTTCTTATAGTGATGAAGTAGTAGAAGATTTTTATATGGGTGTACAAAAAGCTTTTAATCAGAGTAAATAACATTTTAAAATTGTTATGGGAGACTTTAATGCTAGAATTGGTAAACAAATGAAAGATAAAAATGCTATAGTAAATTTGGTTATAGTAATGGAAATGAGAGAGCACTGAGACTTGTGGAATTTTCAGAGAAAAAAACTTTATATTATGAATTATTATTTTTGAAAAAAAAATGTTAAAAGGAAATTCACATGGAAGCATCCAAATAAAGGTACAGCAGAATTGGATATTTGACTAACAGAAAATACATATTTCAAGATTGTAAAAAGAAATTATTAAACTCAGGTGCTTACTATACATGTATATAATTTTAATGCGCAAATACGCGCACAACAACCGAGCTTCATCAGGATTAAATAACAATATATTATAAAGTCAAAATAATTATAATATCTAAAGAATAATGCCCGAGCGCTTTCAAGAGAACTTAGCTCTCATAATCATGGGCAACAAAGAATAAGCATAGCGTGTTGGTATATGCTAAAATATGCTGATATATGTAAATTAGTTGAAAATAAATGCGTCAGCTCTAAATGATCCATTTCTTAGAGATTTTGTAACACGCATCTTTCCTTTCTACCACGGATTTTTGCAAATGCAAAAATGCACAAACCCAATGTTCCTTTACGCTTAATGCTGGATTTTGGGGGTGCACATTATTTTAGCACAGCTAAATTAATAAATCGTTGGCTGATTGACAGTATTGGATTTGGAAGATATACTATCAAATCTTCATTTGAATTTGTAGCCAGAATTAAGGACAAAATTCTTAACCCAGAAACTAAAATTGCAGTGCTTGATGTCACTGAGTTATACGGATCAATTAATAGAAATAGGTCCATTGATATAGTAAAAGAAGAGCTTATGAACAACGACGTGGATCAAAAAAAGATAGCTTTCATAATTGATTTCTTAAAATGGCTTAACAACAACATTGTGGCAACATTCAATAATCAATGTTACCAAATGAACGATGGATGGCCGATGGGATTACCCATGAGCGGTATCATCTCAAGTATCGTACTTAATTATTTTGAAAAAAGTATTATTCCTAAATATGAACAAACACTTAAGTTAATTGTATACACAAGATACGTTGACGACCTTTTCATCGCTGCTACTGAAGAAATTATAGATAAAATTAAACAGGACATACAAGACAGTACGCAGCTGAAGCTAAACACAGAAATGGAAGATCGTGAAGGGAAAACTAAATACTTGGATATGTATGTGCAAAGAGAAGATCAAAGACTAAATTATACAATGATTATAAAACCAATAGAAACAAGAGGCAATATTCAACCTACTTCAAACACGCCTTCTATTCATAAATTGGCTGGTTTAGCGTCTTTCTTGCATAGGAATGAGCAAATTTGCAGATTTGAATCGGACAAAAGAGCAAACTTAATCTTATATAGAAACGATTTATTAGATTTCGGCTTCAAGCATTACACAATTGATAGGAAGATTAGACAATTTTACAGTAAATTAAACAGCAATGTTATTAAGCAGCAGAAAAATAGAATTTTGTTACCATATATTGCAACTACCCATAGAAAGTTTTACTCAGTGTTTAATAAAGAATTTCAACTAAGCTTTCATACACCCCCTAATACAAATAGAATTATTAATAACACCAAAGACATTATAACACCCAACAACACTTCTCAGGCCGTATATAATATTTCATGTCCAGAAAATAACTGCATGGCATCATACTATGGGGAAACGAAAGCAACTCTTTCTACAAGACTATCCCAGCACAGATATTCTTACAATAAGGCCCAAGTAGACCCAAATTGCAACTCAATATTTGCAATACATCAGAAATCAGCTGGTCATGCATGTGAACCTAAAAATGCAAGAATAGTTTGCAGGGAGAGAAATGACATTAAGAGAAAAGTTAAAGAAGCATGTTTTATTGCTATTGATGATAAGGCTATGAATAGGAAAGATGCGTGTTACAAAATCTCTAAGAAATGGATCATTTAGAGCTGACGCATTTATTTTCAACTAATTTACATATATCAGCATATTTTAGCATATACCAACACGCTATGCTTATTCTTTGTTGCCCATGATTATGAGAGCTAAGTTCTCTTGAAAGCGCTCGGGCATTATTCTTTAGATATTATAATTATTTTGACTTTATAATATATTGTTATTTAATCCTGATGAAGCTCGGTTGTTGTGCGCGTATTTGCGCATTAAAATTATATTTCAAGATTGTAATGTCCTTAATAAATTCAACTTAGGAAGTTAATAGGATATAAGATACTTGTTAATGCAAAACTAGAAAGACAAAAATTATTAAAAAAAAAAACAATATTTACAGTTTATTTTACTAATCTTCAGAAACATTCTACTGAATTTAAATTAAAACTTGCAAATCGTTTTCAAGTATTAGTAGATTTTAGACATGATTCAGATTTGAATGAAATTAATAGGAAAATAACTCATACACTTTTAAAAGCTGCAACAAGGATAGATGGTAGAAAAAAGCAAAAAGAGAATTTATGAAGAAGGAAAATGGTGTATTAAGAAGAATTGAATATCTCGAATTTTGTAAAATGGACATAAAAGAATTGATAATGATATAATAAAGTATAATTGTGAACTAGCAAGGAAAGCTGTAGAAGAGAATAAAAGACTCAAGAGTGTAAAACAACATTTTGGTATTGGTAGGAAACTTATATCTGCAATGAGAAAAAAAGATGTAACTATCTATCCCTTCCCCAAAAAAGAGATGAAATCATGAAATGGGTAAAAGAGTTCTATCACGAATTATATAATAATAAAGAACAAGTATCTCTTACATCTATTATATCTTCCGAAATACCCAGGATTTTAAATGAAGAAGTAAGACATACAATTAAACTTATGAAGAAAGGAAAGTCTCCAGGTAAGGATAGAATTATAATTGATATATTAAAAGAAGCAGGTGAAGAAATAGAAAACTTTTTGGCAAAGTTATGTACCAAATGTCTAAATGATAAAAATGTGCCAGATGATTGGAAGAATGCAGAAGTAATATTAATATTTTTAAAAGGTGATAAAGAAGATATTAGAAATTACAGATCTATCAGTCTTTTATCAGTTTTATACTAAAATTTTACCAAGATAATTACAACTCGTCTACAAAGAACATTGGATTTCAATTAACCAAAATAACAAGCTGAATTTAAAAGTATTTTTAATATAGTAGATCATAGTCTTGCGTTGTTAGCCGGGAGGTATCGCAATCGCGACGCAAGCAGATGGTTGGTTGCAGACGGTTGTGGGTTCGCGTCCCGCCCGATACTAAGTCATAAGAAATATATATATATATATGTAGTAGATCATATCCAAATATTGAGAGACATTATAAAAAGGACCAATAAATATGATTTGCCATTATGCTTTGGATTTGTAGATTATGAAAAGGCATTTGATTCTATATGCATTTCTTCAATGATTAAAGCATTGGATCATCAGAATATAGATCCAGAATATTGTCATATTCTGAAGAATATTTATAAAAATGCAACAACAACAATTAGATTACATAACATACTAGGAAGATTAACAATGAGAAGAATGTAAGACAGGATAACTCGGTATTTGGTGAATTAAAATAGGAAGCTAAAGGAGTAAAAGTAAATGGAGATTATTTAAGTCATTTAGATTTATCAGATGAAAGTTGTTTTTGAAAATAATGCTTCAGAACTTCAGGAAATGTTACAAGAGTTATCAGATGAAAGTAAGAAAGTAGAATTAAAGTTAAATGTTAAAAAGACTGAAATAATTTTCAATGGATTTTCTCAAAAGATGAAAATAAATATTGATTATGATGAGTTAAAAGAAATTAACAACTACAAATATCTTGGCCAGATTATTACTACAAATTGAAACATAATAGATGAAAATAATCATAGAATTAAATTTGTTTGGAGTGTTTTTGGTAGAAATAACTTGATATTAAAAGGAAATATGCCTACGTGTTTGAAAAGAGGGGTTTTTATTAAATGTGTTTTACCAATTCTTATTTATGGATCTGAGACTTGGATACTTATTATAAGAGCAATATAGAGATTTTGAGACCACTCAAAAAAGTATGTAGAGATGTGTGTTAGGAGTAACAATAAAAAATGAATCTCAATACATGAATAAGAAAACAAACAGGTGTTATTGACATCGTTGAAAGAATTAAAAGACTGAAGTAGAGTTGGGTTGGACATATTGCTAGAAGAGACGATAATACATGGACAATTGAAATCTTACATTGGATTCTAAGAAATTATAAAAGCATGTGAGATTGATGGATGAATAAGAAAGTGTGCAGGGATGATATGGAGAAGAAAGGCTAGAGATAGGAGATGAATTGAACTTGGAGAGACCTTCATCCTGCAGTGGATTGATAATGTTTGACAATAATGTTGATGATAAAAAACATGGGATTTATTTTACTTATTCAAGACTAATATATCAGAGACGTTTTCTTTCTTGACTACATTATTTAAGTATAACATTTTCTTACCTATATTTAGCTTTCTACATAAAAACCTTATATTATTTCTCGAATACCTATTGTCTGATACAATTTGTTTGAGGCTTGAACTTCCCATATATCATATTCGTTTCTGATGAATAGCTTTTTAAAGATTACTTTAACAATTTTAGATATATTATAATCTATAGATTGATTTATAAAACTGTTTTAATTTCTAAGTATATTACAATTTCAAAAAATTGATCACTGTTTAAATATTTTATATAGAAGAGAAAAATTAGTATGATAAAGTAAAATATTTATTGTGCTTTTTTCAACAAAATAAAAATTCTGCCTCATTTTGTGCAAAATTTTATGTGACTATTACAATATGAATTTAAAACTCTTTTTTCCTATCTAATATAAGAAATTTATTTACTAAGGCAATATGCACTTGAAAATGCGAAGGTAGGGACCTCTACAGGTCTTAACCACAAACTTACTCTTTGAAAGAAGTTTAGTATCATTTTAGTTAGAACACATCTAATGTTATCTAATGTTCAATATTTAAAGCATTACTCTATTACTAGTTGATGCTTATAGAAGTTATTGACTACTTCTTTTTTAAAACCTTTTCTGGTAATATCTACTTAATGCTTGTCTTGGTGATTCAATATCATCCATATTTGCTTTACAATTTTTTTTCTATTTTCTGTTTATTTGTTTGTCATTTAATGTCTTCATTTCTAATTATGTATTCTTTTATATTCTCAATCATCTTTTAATCATAAACAGTTTTATTTTTAGCTATTATTGACAACACTTCATATAAAATAATTTTGTAGACTGTTGATAATTCAAAAGTTTTATAGGTGATAGATTAACTCAACCAGCTCAAATCTAATTTTAAAGATCAGTATATCTGTTATAATAAACTTTTTCTTTTTTCTGAGTAGAACTTTCCTTAAATACATAAACTTCTTCTAGGTTAATTAATATGAGTCTTACTTTTGATAAAATAAAGATGTATCTCAAAAGCATTCTATGCAAATCAATTTTCTTAACAAATATACAATTTTATTAAATAGGCAGCTCTTTGTTTTTGATATTTAGAAACATAGTAATTTATAGTTTTTAAACAATAATAGGTTAATTTCAGTGCTACATTTTTAAAATTTAACCAAGGATTTACATTTTAAATATATCGGTGTGATATACAAAACAAATTTATGCAACTAATTTTAAAATAAGATTAAGTACATGACTCAATAACGCATGTAATCTAGTTTTAATTATTCCTGGAAATTAGTAATAAATCAGTATTGACCAAAGAAATATTGAAGATCAATTAAAAATAGACAAAAGTATCTATTTAATTTTTTATAAAACAAAATATAAAAAAATTGAACATGAACAAGCAACATTAAGAAAGTGGCAGCCCCCAAAAAACTTAATAAACATTAGTTTCGTAGATGAAGACTTTAGTGTAGACATTTGAAAATATTTCCTACTGAATAATCTAAACATTTTATCTAGAAATCTGTAGATTAAATCATAATGAAAAGATTTTAATTTACATAGTTTTATAAATATTTTTTAAAATAACAGAATTTTTAATGATTAAATATTTTTTCCTCTTATTTCTATAATCATCGATCAAGAAAGTATCCGCGATGCAATGCACTGTGGTTTTTCCTTTTTGGGAGTCAGGAATCTCAGTCACTATGCTTCAAGAAACCAATTAGCTACCTTACCTTCCCTTTTCATTTCCCAACCAATTTTTTTCCATATTCTTCTCTATCTTGCTCCATTCGATTTCCACAACATAATCTTTGTTAATTCCATGACCTTTGTATTTAAATCCCTCTTATTTTTTTTCCAAACACAGCATAAAAAACAAGAACCCACTTTCTGTGTAATCACTTTGTTTATATTTATTCTCCCATAACTTCACTATTTGTACCTATATTCTTGTAGGTATTTACATTCAATTAACAGATGCCTAATATTTTCTATGCGTTCCTTACATAATTTGCAGACTAAATCACCCATATTTTTTTTCATTTATGTGTATATACCCTTGTTATTAAAGATCCTGTTCAAACCTTAAACAGTAAACTACTTTCCTTGTTATTATCATAAATTAATTCAACCAATATTTTGTTATTTCCTATATATATATTTAAACTTTTTATTCTCCTTACTAATTCTCCATTTCTCCAACTCCTTATTTTTTATTAATGCATCTATTCTTCTATTCCACTTCTTACCACTGTAACACTCAACAATTCTCCTAACACAATCATCCCATCTTTTGTATAAGTATACTGATATAAATTCATTATCCAAATCTTCTGCATACCATACTACCTTTCTTACCTATCTTGTTGCCTGTTTTTTATTCATAATCAAATTAAATACTATTTTGACTATTCTCTTATTATCCATAAATGCATTATTTATATCAATGAACTGCCTTCTATAGTCAGAATTAGCTTTTGCAAACATAACATGAACATTTGCATTCTAGTAATAGAAGGCAGTACATTGGCATATATAAATTTGGATAATTTATTGATCCAACGACCAATATTATCAGTACTATAGTAATTTAATATCTGAAATACAAGCACAATTTATATACTTGGAATTTAAATGTAATTATAGGATAATTGAAGGGATCTTGAAAGTATGTTCAAATCCCCTATACTTATAAAAATAGTATATAAACAAACTTACCTTTATCATAAAGTGTAGGTTCTATAATTTTGAATAAAGATTCCATTCTACTTAAACATGTTTGTGCAATTTTATGAAATTTTGAATCCATTTCTTTTGCGCTTCGAAACATATTAGATAAGAGAAATTCTTCAGAATTTTTAAATAATTTTCTGATATTCTTCTTTTCATAACTATCCTGGTTCTCTGATATTTCAGGTATGAAGAAATTGTTATTTGCTTCTTCTTCCATGCTAGAAACATTATCTTCAGTTAACTGTGAATTTGATTTCTCACTTTCCACTGGTATTCTATCATCATCCCAGTAAGTATATCTATTAAAATGTTTGTCATCCGAAAAATTTCTAATGCTTTTCACTAAACAGATAAGAATTAGCACTGTAAATGAGTGTCTAAAAAAAATAATGATTATAGGATAAGTTTTCTGATAGTATTATGAAATCTTAAGCCATGACAATCTTTTCAAAAGCATAATGATCTATTCTAAAACTATTTGGTTTCTTGGTTAATTTAAAATCAACTCTTTTGATATACAAATGTTTCATTTTTATAATATGGCTCATTCTGTACCTAGATTTAACAATCAATATTTTGACATTGAAATTGTAAAATAAGAGATGCTAGTACAACAAAAGCAATAATTTACTCCACTTTTTATTCCAAAACCATCTATTGGATACTTTATGAATCAATGGATGTCAAATGATAGTTCTCTATCTGCATCTTCAGATTATTACCTGGGTTATTAAGAAGCAAGATTTACAATAACACATCTACCATTCATTTTTACTACTTATATTATCCAAGCTAAGAAAAAAATTAAATGTGTAAATGCAAAGAAATGATTTTCATTGAAGATAGTCAAGAATCTGAAAACTAATACAGGAATAAAGAAATATTATCTAATATCCATTGATTACTCAAATTTACAATAGATGGCACTGCAGTAATTAAATGTAAATGTTAAAAGGAAGTAGAGAAACTCAAATAGTACTTTATTTAGTATATATGACTATTGTCAAAAAGTATAAACCTTTTATAGTTTATTATAAAATTAAGATCATTTAAATAACTTCAATACAAATAAGTTAGTTTGAATTTAAATATCTTAAAAAGTTTGAATATTACATTATTAGTCTAAATTATTAATGTTATATATAGAGCTCACAAATAAGCTCTTAACAAGATTTGCCTAATATCCCCAAACCCAGACTGGTTTCTGTGACATCTGACTTGATTTTTGTAGTCTAAATTATACAAAAATAATAAATTTGATTGCTAAATATGTGAGTGGCAATTCTACTTCTCACTGAAATTGCCAGTTGTCAGAAATACCACTGATTACATAAATTTACAATAAATGGTCCTGAAATATATTAAATAGACTGAATTATTCTTCTTATTGTAAATGTTAAAATTAAGCATAGGATGCCATGTTATGTTTTGGTTAAGATGTGTTAAAATTTTACTACTGCTAAGCAGAAAACCTCTGCTATTGCCTTCTGGCAAACAAAAACACTCATTGTCAAAAACATTGCAGTTATTTTTTTTTTTTTTTTGTAATTATAAGTTAAATTTTAATTTTCAAAGAATATTTTTATTACTTGAATATATTCTTATCAAAATTGGTATTACTCATAGAAATTTGATGACAATATTTTATTCCCATTAAAGTGCATTTTATTTGCCTGAAACTTAAAATGAAACTTGTTTTGATTTTTGTTTATTTACAAAGTTTTTTATATTATTTTTAGGATAATGTAAACATTTAATAGAGAATATGTGTTTTTGTTAAAAATAAATGGCATAAAAAATATTTACTAAATTCAACATATGAGGCAGTTCAAAAATCACACATTAATTGAGTTAAAACACTTTGGTTGTTAAATATTTTTGTCATTGTTGATTGCAGGGTTTTAAAATGAATAGAAATGGTTCTGCTCTGAAAATATAAATTTCTGTTGACTCAAAATCCACTATAAGCATCTTTAAAATTCATTCATTAGATTATTATTAGTCTAATTAATCATCCATATAATAATTGGAATCTACAGATAGAAATAGTTAATTTGTCAGAAAATTTCATATAATGTAGGACAGTAGCCATTGCTTGGATTGTAATCACTCCAATTGTTATATATTATATGCATTTAATATTTTATTATTATGTATTTGTCATTTGACAATTTGTTTGTAAAAATTTTAAATAATTAAAAATAATTCTCCTTAGTAAATATAAATTTCAATGACAAACCTCTTCTTGTTATTATATTAATCAACCTTTCATACAATAATTTGGAATAGAAATGGTCATATGGCAAAAGTTGATGGAATATATGTTAACTAAAGGATATGGCAATTATATTTAATCCAGTGCTTGTAATTTAATCACTCCTAATATTACATATTTCTTGGCTATGTAAGACTCTATCATTGTATGTTTGATGTTTGACAAGGTATTTATAGGGTTATAAAATGAGTAGAAATGGTTATGCTTTGTAGGTATAAATTTTAATTAAATTAAAGAAAAACTGCTATAAATATCTAGGCTGAATTAAAAATCACTCCTCAGATGATTGTTATTCTAATCAATCATCCATATGCTATCAGTAGACAGAAATTGTCATTTTAACAGTGAAAATTGATTAAATATATGTTAACTAGAGGACAGTACTTGTGTTTAATTAATGCATGTGTTATATATGCCTTAACACTATAATATATTATCATTATGTCTGTGTAATTTTTGGATTTTAACCAATAAATCAAACACTATTAATACACTTTTCAGTGCCTCTATATTTTTATATTGCAATGTGAATGTAAAATGGCATTTGCATTAGCTATCTCAAATGCATATAAGAATTATCACATCTAGTACGTTTCCGAACAAAAATGTAATCCTAGATATAATCAGAGCTTCATTTACATTCACCTTAGTCTAACTTTCATGAGAGAATCCATTTCTGATTTTTAATGTCCTTGCTTATTTGGTCTGCTAACCCCTATATACATCCTAAACAGCTATTGCAAATGTCATTTTGCATTTTCATAGCAAACTAGTAAATATAAGAATATTGAATAAACGTTTATTAACAATATTTGATTAATTGGTCAAAAACTAGAAAATACATATAATGTTAAAAAACTGTATTTAATTATGTATATTGCATTAAGATGAAGTTAAATCAGTAGTGGTCAATTCCTGGTTAAATTATGCTTTAACCATTTGAGTATCTCAATCTGTATATTATGAGACTTTATAAATAGATTATTCTTTAGTGATCAATCAATGTTTTGGCACAGTACTGATATAACAAGAGACTAGTATAACTTAATTATATATATTATAAATAGATTTAATTTAAATATGTAATAATATTTTGTGATAGTTAAAATATTGATGACATTTAAAATTGTTGCTGGTCAACAAATTAAGTACCCAGTCTTCTAAAAGTCCTAAAGGCTTATACTATAGGTACTGGTTATATGTTCTGTTTATTGGCAAATTATCTGTTAAAGGGAGATTTATTAATGTGTGGACATGATTAATATGTTCATCAAGGTTCCCTTTTATGGTAAAAGAGCTATCAGTGATTCTGAATATGTCTATCCTTAATTATATTTGTAATTTTTCCCTATTTATATTTCCAGCGGTAGCTTAGCTTGGAAACAGAATCAAAATGATGGTGATTATTTATGAGTAAAAGGAATGTGATAGATTTAACTAAGAATGCCAACAGACAATAAGTTACTTTATGTAATGATAACAAAGTTTAATAAATAGCATACATTAACAAATAAGGATAACTCATAGAGGACTAAGTAATCTTAAGTAAGAATGCTGTTAATTTTCCAATCCCAAATGAACTAAAGCAACTGTCTTTGGATTACAAAATATTAATATATTCATATATATATCAGTACAAACAATAAATATTTTTGATGTAAACAAAGGAACGAGTGGGGTTATTTCCATATATTAACTAAAAAAAATTGTTAGCAGTATTGTGCTTTATAATTATCAATGACTATTATTGTTATTCTAAACAATTTGCTCTAGTAGTTCACAGCAGTTTTTTTTTTGTTTTGAGTTTACTTAGAAACAAAAGAAGAAGACAAAGATGTATTGTGGACTACAAGAGTATATAGTTTAGCTTAAAGACCGTTAATAATAATTGATAGTTTGCTAACAAATATTACTTGAAAATAACTCTATTCATTTCTTTGTTTACATTATAATTAATTATATAAAAATAAATAAATAAATTATGCATTGATATTTGAAATTATATACTAATAAATCAAGTATTATTATATAGTATCAGTAAATTGTATCAATAGATGTTTTTATATTAAAGAATAATATGTAATATAGAGAAAGAAAAAATATATTTATGTTCAAGAATAAATAAATAATTTTCTTGCCACAGTTTTTGATATTGTTGTATGCTCACAAAAGTAATACCTTAGTTGAAGTGTATATCATAGCTGTCTAGCAGTCTTAAATTTCTTCACGACATCAAATTTTATTCTGGTGATTACAATTTTGGTTTATAAACCAAATTTAAGCATTTGGTCAATGGTTGCAATTTTTTATCTTTTGCCTTCAATTATTACAAAATTTATCAGTTATTCTTACTTCTTCTTTCACTTTCTTTCCTCTGAATTTGGTAAACTTTTAGTTACAGCATTTGATTTTTAAAAATATTTTTGATTTAAATAAAAGAAAAGGCAAAACTCCATTTTAGCATTCTAAATTTTAGTTTAAACTACTGTCTATTGTTATAGCTGCTATCTCTTTTGACAAGAAGAACGATTTTTTAAAAAGTTTCTATTTTTATGTAAAATGCTGAGAATCTCCTGAAACGCTGAGATTTTAAACTGCCTATTGTTTAAATACATTTAGATTTGTAAATGCCTAGTGTTTAAATACATTTCATTTATTACAAATAAAAAAATAATAATAATAAAATCAGTTTTATTTTCACACATGACTACCTAACTTAATCTCAGGCTATCCCTAATTCCTTTAACTATAAATTAATATTCAATTTTAAATGTAAAATATATATATATATATATACATTACAGTTTATTTAATCCAATAGTATATATATATATAATATTACCTTCTAAAATATTGATCGTATTAAATTTATTATAACATAATAATTTATTGTGTATTATATGTATATATGTAATAATAACAAACAAATAATCTTCCCATTATTAATATAAATTCCAAATGGATTGGGTTCAATAAATAGGCTTGATCTTTTTAGGAATATGTGCATTGTAAGCTACCCTTTACAAGCAGTAAATTTCATTTATTAGACCAACTTCTGTCTACAAGTCTTATGTGTGCTTTTTATTTGTTTGCTAAAAAAAATTACACTTTGTCTAATGCCATTCACTCTTTTTAGAGGGAAATAAATTTGTTTCAGTACACTATAACAAATCAGCATTTAACTGAAATTTGATTATTGTGAAAAAATATAAGCACTTATTCTGTTGAAGAATTTCCTGTGTAGTGGTTACAAAATAAATAGATTAATGCACTCTGAATTAAATGTAAATAAATACAAAGGGTTGTCAGCTTCAATCATTGTGCATAATATATTTTTACAATGGCTGCTACATTACATTTAAAAAATGATAAATGATTTTGCGGTAAATATATATTTCATAAATAATTTTCCTTGTCTCTTTCTTGAAGTGCTGCAACAATCCCACAAAAAAACATGATTTATATTAAAACTGTAATATAATTGATTTGGTGTCAAAGTATGAATATTTAATCTATTCCAACTTGGCTACACACCGAAAAAAGACTAATGTTTGAACACCAGAATAGATCCTAGAACCTCTCCATCTCAAGTCAGACTCTCTGCTTCTGTGCCAAACTTTGGTTTTATTGCTTGGGAGTTCATAAGAAATTCGAATGCCAGATTTGCACACACCAGAATTGATACTGAACCTCCCATTCCCAAATCAGACACTCTTCCATGGCACTAAATAGCTCTGAACACTACACACTAACTAAAGCAGTATCACACTACATTAAAAAAAATTGGAAAATCGCTCTTACATTCTTCATTGTATTTTAGGAATACTTATCTTTGCCATCTACCTTGGAATGCTCACAACAGTTTACACAATTTAACAGCCACCTGATTAATATTAATAATATAATTATGATAGACATATTGTCAAAGCATCAATCTTTAGAGCTATTCTTTCTTACTGCAAATTATCTATTCCAACATACTGTAACGTTTTTCGTTTTGCTAGGCCTCTTACACGCTAATATAAACTGCGCATGAGTTGATCAAGCTATGTCAAAAAAGAAGAAAGTTATATTTCTATTCTAAAAACATAGCTATATTTCCTGATCAACTCAGCCTAGAATTATTGCTAAGTACAATCGTGAGCTGACTCAGTTTTTAATTTCTACATGAGGGCGCCAGAGTCGTTAGACCCACTGAGTCGGCGTCAAACATATTGTAACTCGTAAACTAAACAGAAAAAAAGTGCTTTTAAACTAAATCGGTATTGCATCATACCGTAACAAGAACTATTTTCTCCTTTTTGATTATTATTTCTGGGCTTGTTTAAATACATTGGCAAGGTAAATTCTGTTTTAAATCCCACTAAACTAATAATAAATTTAATACTAAAAAAAAACAACTATTATTAATAACGCACAATGAAAGGTTGATAAAAGTAAAATCTCTTTTATTCTAACAAACTAAACATATTTATAAGTTAAATTACGAATTAACTAAACAGGAAAGTACACACACACCAATCCAGATAATGAATCGATTAACAAAAACAGACTAAGCAATTAAAACAATTTAATAATGTCCCAAGATCTTGTATAAAATTCTTTATTAGAAAGTCCCTTGAATACGAAAAGTCTATATCAGGATGGTAGTCTAAGCTTAGATAAATAATTGTTTGCAAACTTTTAAGTCACTATCAGGAAAATTTATTCTTAACTTACCGGTAAGTTCATGTAGGTTTATGGGATCCCAGATCATGAGAATTTCCATTGGTCTCTCCTGCCGGCATCTTCCATTATTGTTCCGTTCTATAGCTGGAGAAAAGGCACGGTTGTAGTGACCCTTTTATTGCAAAAAGCGGTCTTCACAAGTCCCGTTTCCATGCTTGCGTGACAGCCTGGTACAGCAAGGGGCATACCTGTGTAGAAGTATATTTCTTGCCACAGGTTATGCTCGTGGAAACCTCCAACTTTCAGAGACGTAACTAGAAGTTAAAGAGAAGACCCAGATTGAAGTTGTCATCTCCTTTTTATATCGCGCTCCATTTTTGGAACTTCTGCGCACTCTTTTGTCTTTTTATCAGCGTATAAGATAATAATCTTATACACTCTCTCTTAAATTTAAGTTACAAAGTTCTCTTTTTTTTTAGCATTATTCTTCCATCTTTAATTAGCTAAAATATTTTTCTTTTAGCGTATACTTTTGGAATTCTTTTAATTTATCTGGATTAGTAATCTGTATGTCATTTATTCTTTCCAATTAGATAAAAAAAAATAAGAATGACAATTTTAACCTTCATTGCACGTTTTAACAAAAATTATACTAATCAAAAAAAAATCTAAATTTACTTTTTTAGCTTTTACCAAATGCCAATATATTTGTAACGTATATAAATAAACGTTACAATACTAAGAAAAGAAAAATCAAATGCATATTATTAAAAGCATTAATTAAAATGTCCAACATTAAATGATGTAATAAATAGAATAATGTACCTTTAATTAGTATAAATAAATTTGAGGTCCAATAGTCTAGCATAATATATTTTTAAATAACTTTAATAACTTCTCACTGAAATGTAATATATTAAAGTATTGATGTCATGTATTGAATAAAATATTAAAAATACAACCTTAATGCACTTTAAAAAATAATAATAACTTGAACGATGCTCACCATGGAAAAGACATTAAAATTGTACTTAATATTTTCTATCTATTCTCCCAATATACGATATTAATATTGCCTTTAAAATAATAGTTCTTTACTATGGCCATCATGGAACATGGAAAGAAATAATCAAAATAGCCATCTACTTACATTATGCAAAATGATTTTGGCCTGATATCTCAAATTATTATTATTATTATTATTATTATTATTATTATTATTATTATTATTATTATTATTATTATTATTATTATTATTATTATTATTATTATTATTATTATTATTATTATTATTATTATTATTATTATTATTATTATTATTATTATTATTATTATTATTATTATTATTATTATTATTATTATTATTAAAAAACAGGCAAAACTCACTATATATATTGCCACACACAGCAAGCTAGATTAATCAATGGATGCCAGAAGGCTTGTGCATAAAATCCTTATCTAGTGTCTACTCATCCAATATCCCCAGACTAGTTTTTGGCTTATGGCCTTCATCCGTGAGAAGCCTTGGATCTGAGAGCACTGCATCTAGATCTTAGGATTTAATGCAACCCTCCAGCAACCACCTTTTATCTTCATTTAACTACAAAAACTATGAGTCTTAAACTGAAAACACCTTAATGTTTTCAATCCAAGCCCATTAGCTTATATAGTCTTATGAGTCTGAACCCAGTTTAGTAGTCATACATTTTGGTGTCTTTGGTTCTATAATAACCATAGCCACCATTATCCTATTAGGCAGGATTAGTTTTAAGCCAATAAACATCACATGACCACCTCCGTATGCTTGTGTATAATTGTTGTTAAAACAGGCAAAACTCACTATATATATACACAAGCATAAGAGGAGGTGGTCATTATTATTATTATTATTATTATTATTATTATTATTATTATTATTATTATTATTATTATTATTATTATTATTATTATTATTATTATTATTATTATTATTATTATTATTTATATAGGCAAAATTCTCCATACAGTAACATCATTCAATGCAAGTCAGAATAACAAATGGATGCAGGTAAGTTTGTGTATAAAATCCCTATCTAGTACTACTCATCTAATAGCTCCAGACTAGTTTCTAACTTGTGAATTTCATCAGTGAGGAACCCTGGATCTGAGAGCACTGCACCTAGATCTTTGGATCTAAGCAATCCTCTAGCAGCCACCTTTTATTTTTAGCTAACTATAAAGCTTTAGGTCCAAAATAAAAAATCAATAATATTTTTTAAGCTGAGCTCATTATTTTGTATAGTCATAGAAAGCTGAACTCAGTCCAGCATCCATACTTTTTGGTGTCTTTGTTTCTTTAATAACCACAGTCACCATACAAGCTAATGATCTTAGCTTGAAAACATTATTATTTTTATTTTGGACTCAAAGCTTTATAGTTAGCTAAAAAAGTAAAAGGTGCCTGCTGGATGGTTGTATTAGATCCTAAGATCTAGTTGGAGTGTTCTCAGATCCAAGATTCTTGACTGATGAAAGCCACAACCTAGAAACTAGTCTGTGGATATTGAATGGTAGCACTAGATATGGATTTTATGCACAAACCTTCCTGTTTCCAGTAATTACTCTGACTTGCAGTGAGTGGTGCTATGGAGAGTTTTGCCTATGCGTAAACAGCTTGTGTAGGCATAAAGAATGATGATCATATGATATCATTATTATTACCTGAAATTCAAATCAGAGTTTCAGGTAGGTGATATTTTTTTTAATGTTGGATAACAAGCAAATAGAAAACTAATTAACTATCCAATAATCAAGATATTCTATCTAAGAGATAAATGCTCTGGGATAATCAAATTTTGTCAACGTCAATACTTTGATGATTAAAGAAACATGGTTCTAGTATTGAAATCTTTACTATAGGGCAAGAAAAGTGAAACACCACTACAAATACTGAGACCGTGGCTGGTTTTTAGTTGTTGGAAGTATTTGTTATTTTTTCATTTTAGTTTCTAAAAAAAGGAAATACCAATTTATTAGGCAAATTAAGATTGGCTGAACTCTGAGAATTCTTTAACCATTTGAATAAACTCTTATATCTAGATATAAGTTCCAATGTTTTCACATAAACATTCAGATTTTATCTGCAATAAAATTAAGATAAGCAAATTGTTTTAGTTTGTCTATAAGTTTGTGATAATCATATTTTAATTGTAATATTATAGCTGAACCATTTCCATATCTAGAATTAATTGTTGAATGTCTTCTGAAAAAATTAAACTTTATTTACACTTTTCAAATACATTTAATTACTAGTAATAGCACACAAATTAGTATATAACACAACATTTCAAGTGACATTATTCTTCTCTCTTCTTCAAGTCTTGCTGACTTATCCAGACACAGCACTGACATGAGAATTGAACCTGAGATGATTAGATTCATGAACAGTGGATTTAAGCTGACAGTCTAACCAACTAGATTTTTCTATCAAAGTGATGCTCTACGCTACAAGGCGATTCCATCAAAGACAACAGCCAATAGAAACTTTATATACTTATCTAGGATCCAGTTGATTTCTTCATTTTTTCTTAAAGGCTAAACATTTTCAAATATTATGAATTATCACACTAGATTGAATATCACTCATTAGCCTTGCCATTAAAGAAAAAGGAAGAAATCGGTAGTGTTTTTATAGATTTGTATATAAAATTTTGCTGGCAGTTGCCTTTAACAGAATAATCTAGTTACTTGATCGTCACTTTAAATTCAGTATTAACAAATTAAAGAGCTTTGATTCGTTTTCCATATTAGTATTATCACTGATTAGCAAACAACACCTGAAGAAAGGAGAATTTTAGTTTAAAATTTAATATTCAAGAATCTAAAGGCTCCAAGTTCGATTTCCATGTTATTACTGTCACTTGTAGGGCCATCAATACCTGAAAAAAATAGAATACTACTACTCAAAATATTGTGTTATATACTAAAATGTGTACTATTACTAACAGGTGAAAGTATTTGAAAAGTTTAAATAAAATTTGAATTTTTCTAATATAATTACAAATTATAAATTATATTGTTGTTTCTGAGTAAAGTCTATTCATAATGACTTAGAATCCAAACAATATACATCCTCTTCCATTCACCATGAGATGCAATAAAACTTTAACAATATTCCTCTATCCATTAGTAAGACATTGATGCATGTTATCAATAGATGTTTGTGTTTTCTTTTGCTTTCAGCTTATCAACCATTAAAATTTTTCCAATGAGTCATAAACTTTGCAATTTGTCCAGAGTTTGACAATTTAAGTATCAGAATTTTGACTTCTACATCTTTGGTATTTTTCTTTAGATAATTTGTTATAATCAATCATCAGTTGAAAAACAATTATCTAACTATTTTTAGCTAGATAATAAAACAATGATGAAAACCCAGTCGAACGTTTATCACATGGGAATTGGCAAGTCTAGGCCTTGCCTCTTCGTTGTTCTTCTACAAGGACTATTGAAAAGTCTTATTTGCACTGGGCTATTTAAATTCTATCATATCTTTTATTTTTTAACTTATTTTTTATTCATGTGCTATTAAGATGAAAATTCTTTGTATTTTTTCACTAGTCTTTCTTGAGAATTCTATGCAGCCTTCTCCATCTCTGCCGTTTATTTAGCCTGATATCTATCGTTTTATTTATTTACTATGCATTTGCTTTGGAAATATTATTGTGTGGATCTTTATTTTGTTTTTATTGAAATATCTCTGCGTTTGACTTTTGAGGTTATGCGATCACAGCAGATTTAAATATCATAATTAATAACTGATATAGTGGTTTACTATATAACTGTATCAATATATATATATATATATAGGGTATATGAGCACAGACTTTCACATGATCTTCACTCTCCACTCTATCTCATAACCCTGATACACTTAAACACATATCTTTTTGACATATATGTGTTCAAGTGTATCAGTGTTATGAGAGAGAGTGGAGAGTGCTATGTCATGAAGTCTGTGCTCATATACCCTATATATTACATATCATAATTAAGATTTTTTTAATATTACCTTCATTGATATGTAATAGTTATAAATTAATTATTGTTTCGCTCCGCTTTGTAATAATGTATACTATTAAAGTTAGAACAAATTAGTTTAAAAAGAGGGCAGGCTAGTTTCCATAATGATAACGATCAAGTGCAATTGCTTAATCGATATCGCTGTACTTTGGAGAAATTTAAGTTAGGTGATTTACTTAATTTTACTTTCAAAATAAAGCAATTCTTACTTTCATTTTTAACAATTAAATTAGCAATACATTATAAGACTAATAAAATATTTATTACAAATAACTTACTTGGCTGTTTTCATGTTCTACTATTAACTGCTAGCGGTCTATTTATTTTGACAATTTTTATATATAGATACTTTCACTATTTAAAATATTATATCAGATTTGATTTGATAAAAGTATTTAATTGCTTACTGAAAGGAGAAAAAAAAGAAAAAGTTAAACTTTTAAAAGAAATGAAGCAAGACTTTTGCCTTCAATGCCAACAAATGCGTCAAAAGTATTCAGGAAGTCCTGCTTGACTTTTCTTCGAAGTTGATCAATTAAAAAAGACTGTTATCTATTTAGTTATTTTTTACTCATTCAGTGTTTACGTATCTAATCATTTTGCTTCTATCTCCTAACTATTAGTTCATTAGATATATGATTTCCAACTATTTTTATTTTAGAGAATAAAACAAAAATGAAACATTTTCAAATTCTCACTCTCTGTAATCCTGATTATTGGCGCTTTCTTCTTCACTGTTTTCTGAATTAGGCTAAATTTAAATACTATTTTACTTAACATATATATATATATAATTACTGCAATTTAATCTACCAATGCATTTTTTTTTTTGCATTTACACATTTGATAACATCTTCAAATAATTTTATTCGTTTTTATGAATGTGTATTGTGGAATAACTCTTCTTATTTGTCACGCAAAAGATTCCTGTTTGATTCCAGATTATGCATAAATAATATCTACAAAATAAAATTAATTCTTCGGCCTTTAGATATATATTTCTAATGTTAATTTATGATTTGTTGGACTGTCGTTTAAGAGAAATTTAGAATTTCAGATTAAGAAATTCCGTTACTCATATTTCTCAGTTGTAGATAAAATCAAGCTTAGGAAATGTTTGATGAAAATAGAACATTTGTTTCTACTAATTTTTTTTTCATGTGTCATAGTATCGGCCGGGAAGCGAACCCGCTAACCCGGGACAACTGCTTGTAAGGCAGCTGTGCTGACCACTCGACCACCAACGCTTGACAAACTAATTGGTTATTGAAAAATCAATGCAAGACACAAATACTTCCTTATTAGCTATAATAGACTCTAACTCTCATCCTTCATTCAATAATTCAATAATAAGCACATTTATATATTTATATATTTTTGTTTCTGAATGCTTCTTGCCTTTTTTTTTAACCTTGTCAGAATTATTTAAAAGTAATTTTTTTTTATTTACTTGTAAATTCTTTCATATAATTTTTTTTTAATTAAAAAAAAAAAATTAATATTTATACATTTATATATATAATCAATAAGGGTCATTACACTTAAATTATATGCATAAAAAACATTTCATTTATAACTAGATATCTTAATTTAGAAAACAGGCAAAAACTCTCCATATAGTAGTGCCTGTTTACTAACAGTTATGTGCTAGCATGAGATGGTGATCATGTGATGTTTAGTGGTTTAAATATCTTAATTTAATTGAAACTATAATATGATGGCAAGTATTTAAGTCAAATGTAACTCGTTTTTCTAGAAATTGTGAGAAATATAATTAATGTTTATTAAATTAATATATAAAAAAATTATAATACAGTCATATCTAAATGACTTTTTACGAGGAGCATGTATATACATACTATATCTAAGAACATTTTTAAATAAATACATATTTCAGTGTTTTTGTGTGGATTATATATTTGTGTGTTTTACATATTGAGTAGTCAATGCTTGTTTATATAAATGTAGTAAATCAAATGTATTAATGGTGTAATGATAATAATATTTAAGAAAATACCTTTAACAAAGCTTAAATCATATGAGCCAATAAATTCAGCGTAACTCTTGGCAACTTTAGACGTCACACCCAAATAGTTAGCAAATCAGCTTCCAGAAAAGTTGGTTTGTCAGAAAAGTACAGTATATCGAAGTTAGTAAGAGTTTTGGCTGATTTAATTTACACTTTAAGAGTAATGTGCTTATATATATATATAAAACAGATTAAATCTCTGCCATTATTATATGTAATATAAAAACATTATAACAGAGTTTATATTTTAATATTTCATTTTGTAATTTAATATATTATCATGGGTTGGGTTCTGCTCATAGCTACCAACATTAAACAAATTCATCTTTTAATTAAATAGCATTAAAAAAGATCTATTGTTTACTTATGTGAATCCTACTGTCATTGAAATAAACAAACTCTACAAATGCGTCGTCAATATTGGCAATATTTTATAACCGCAAAAGTGAACATTAATATAAGTTCCATATTGTTGAAATGGTTTGAAAAGAAAGAAATGAAATCAAAGAAACCTGATTTATTGCACAAATTGAGACTCTTGATAAATCAGAAAGCCAATAGCAATGGGTTTTTAAAATGCTATTTAGCAGTGAATTTGATATAATGTTGATAATTTTATGATTTGCCCATATTAAATATAAATTTTGCTATAATGTATTTATATTATATATACTTAAAATAACACCTGTCCAACATAACTTTATAGAAGAACAATAAATGAGAAAGCATTACAAATTTGCTAATTATTTGGTTAAGAAACAATATTTTTTCATTCTTGTTTTATTCATTAAGAAGGTTTGGCAAGATATTCATTTTTTATTGGATGTATTATTTGAAGAGGTTATAAGCCAGTTATATGAACTAAAAAGTCCTAAGCCTGATTGGAGCCTGAAAAATTTTCAAATATTTTAATATATCACGTAAGAAAAGGAAAACATATTTATTACTATTACTCCATGGGAGAATCTTAAAATATATTAATATTTTCAGGCTAAAAAAAATTACTGGCTAATTTTTAAATAAAAATTATGGTGCAAACTAGCTAAAAATAATTTTGACCACCAGCATCATCTACATTTAATTCTTTTCATAGATATGTTCATCTTCTTATTCAAATACATCAAAGTAATCTTATAAAAATTAAATAATTAATAACTGGGGACCTCAGCGTAATTTCATCTCAGAGATTTTGCTCTTTTGTACCTAAGAACAACTTTAAAAAGTCATATACTCTGTAAAGCTACATTAAGATTATAATGAATTGTCAGCTATTTATTAGTCTATTTTTATAGAATTCCTTTTGTAATACAGAGAGCTTATCTCTGTATTTAATTTTTGTAAATACAAGCTTATAAACGAATGTCACGTTACATATGACTTGCTTTATTGATAACTCCTTTTGTGTACTTGTAAAAAAAACTTTTTCTTTTGCTTCAAAAAAAACAGTGGTGAAGTATAACAGATCATCATATCTTTTGAAAGGAATCAAATAGTATGGTACTACTAATCAATATAATTTTCAGCCATTTATTCAATGACCATTCAAAAGTCATATGCAATCATATAAATACATTTGGCATGCGTGTGTAAATGCAAGATATCTAAAATAAAGGCACGACAAAACTTTTAATTATAATCTTGTTAATATGTCCACCATTATTTTCAAATTTAAATTTAGATATTTTATGAAGTCAATAAAGTTTTAATTAAGGATATCCGTAAATTGCTAATGAAATGTATACATTTTTATATATGTACAATCTACTCATTCCTAGGATATTCATCCATTAATCATGATCATCATTGCTTAATATCAGATTGTGAAGCAGATTTTGATAGATTTATCATAAATCCACATTCCCTTATTTGCATTTTAAAAAAATTAAACTAAAGATTTCATTTATTTTATAAAGCGTGTTGTGTGTACATACATTATGGCCTTTTTTTCTTATTTACAACTCATTTTTTTTAATGTTTATACAGTTCAAATATGATTTTCTTAAAATATTTTTTGTAAAACTAAATTTAAAAGAAATCAAGTCCAATTTATTGAGTTTTAATATAAAATAAAGATTTTATAGATAAATGAAAAATTGAGCATTTTCAAAAACTTCCAACAGGTGTAACAATAGAAAATGTTAGAATTTGAAAGGATTAAAACATTAAAACAAATAAAACTTTAAATACATGACTAAACTAAAGTAGGAATGAATAAAAAACAAGCATTTCAACAAAAAATCAAGAGTTCAAAAGAAATTTTGAGTTATAGGTAAATTACCTGTAATTAGCAATTATTAAGATCAAAACAATTTTTTATAAGTACTAATAAACTGTTACTGATTTCAAATTTCATAGAAATAAAGTTAGAAAAAAAAGGACAGTAACTGACTATACAATTACAAATGTCTTCCAAATAAAATAAAAATTACACGAGAAATACTTATTTTATGTTGCATACTTTTGAGCCATATATATATATATGTTAAAACGAAGATTTGCACGGGTTAAATATATAAAATACATATTTTGCGGGTTCATCCGTGTTAAAAACTTTTAATACCAATACACTGACGTTTCGACTTGGTCACACAAGCCATCCACAGAGTTATATATATATTAAATAAATATTAAACTCAAAACAATTTTAGATATTTCAACAAAAAGTATTTATAAATTATTAAAATTTCAAATTTCAACCAATTTTTTTTTTCCCAAAAAGTATGGCATTAATATTACCTAAAAAATAGATTGTGTCACAGGATCTTTGTGCTCTGAAATAAAAAGGAATACTATAGTTTCATTCAACCCTTTGATCTCATGTTAGAGCAGAAAAAATTCAAAAGTTTTGCACTCATCAAAATAAGAGTCATAGATCACATGATCCAATTCTCTTAAGCTTGTAAGATATAAACAATGAGCATTGACAATTTAACAAGCTTTGTGATAAATGCTTAGCTAGAGAAAGCATTTAAAGTATCTCTGTCAGGAACCCCCCCCCAAACTTCTGACCATGGTGTCATGCTTTGGCACTCCTCAGAGAGGGACTAGGGTAGCTTCAGACACTAGATCTAAAAATACCAACCCAAAGCCAGCATTTATCTAAACGTTATCTATTGAGTGGAAAATCTGAAATTTTTAGACACCTACATATCTTCAAACCCAGCTATCCAACTCAAATAGCTATATGGGGCTGAGAGATCTTCAGCCATACATAGCAGATTTGAGTTGGATAACTGGGTTTGAAGACATGTAGGTATCTGAAAATTTCAGATTTTCACTCAAAATAAATGCTGGCTTTGGGTTGATAATTTTAGATCTAGTGTCTGAATTTACCCTAGCACCTCTCTGAGAAGTGCCAAAGCATGAAACCATGGTCAGAGGTTTGGGGGGGGGGTCCTGTCAGAGATATTTTAAATGCTTTCTATGGATAAGCATTTATCACAAAGTTTGTTGAACAATTGGCAATGCTCATTGTTTTGCACTCATGTCTTGAAAATGAAAGTGATAAAACAAATAAATTAATGCAGATTTTATCACACAATTAATAAAAGTTTGTTTTTTAATAAATGTATTTAACTATGTTTACTTATTTCCCACCCATCTCTTTATCTGTTTATTATATCATGTATTTGTTTGTTTATCCATCCACTCACTTATCTATTTATCTGTTTGTTTTTTGTGTATTTATATGTCTATCTATCCATTCAACCCTCTATATTTTGTCTTTATCTGTTTATCTAACTATATATTTATTTATTCATTCAATTAATTCATCTAGACATCTACCTATCTATCCATACATACCTTATAAACTATTTGTCAATCCATCCATTTGCCAATTTATATATGTCTTTCTATCTATATAACCATCCAAATTTATCTATCTTATTCTAGATACCCATTCATTCGATCTATTTATTCATCTATCTGCTTACTTCCTTGTTTATGTATCTACCTATCTATCCATCCATTTAACCTATCTATTTATCTATTGATCTATCCATCTATTCTATCTATTGATCTATTTATCCATTCTATCTATCTACCTATTCATTCCATATATCTACTTTGCCACTCCACCCATTTAACCTATCAATCTATATATCCATTCTATCTATCTAGCTATCCATTATATATATATATGTGTGTGTGTGTGTGTGGGTGGGTGGGTGGGTGTGTGTCTATTTACCCATTCATTTAATCTATCTATTTACTTATCTATCTGTTTACCTCACTGTATATTAATCTACCTCTATCTATCTACCCATCAGTCCATTTAACCATCTTTATGCTAACCTCCATATGTATTCAATATACCTATATATTAAGCTCCTTATTTAATTATCTATCTGACTTTTATTTACCTATCTGTCCATCAATTTATCCATCAACAATCTTTTATGTATTTATTATTCTAGCCATTTTTGTATATATCTATTTGCTTTTCTGTCTATTTATCTTTCCATTATCTATCTATCTACCCACATATCCATTTACATATTAGCTTTGTTTCCATACACAAAGCATACCCAACTATCTATTTATTTATTTATCTCACTTATCTGCCTGTTGTTTCATACACCCATACATTTATTCAAACATAAATTTATCCATTTTTTTTTCCAACACTACATACATACATACATACATACATACATACATACATACATACATACATGCATACATACATGCATGCATACATGCATACATACATACATGCATGCATACATGCATACATGCATACATGCATACATGCATGCATGCATACATGCATGCATGCATGCATGCATACATAGCATACATAGCATGCATGCATACATGCATGCATGCATACATGCATAGCATGCATACATGCATACATAGCATACATGCATGCATAGCATACATAGCATGCATGCATACATGCATACATGCATACATGCATGCATGCATACATGCATACATAGCATAGCATAGCATACATAGCATACATGCATAGCATGCATAGCATGCATGCATACATAGCATACATACATGCATACATACATGCATGCATAGCATACATACATACATACATACATACATACATACATACATACATACATACATACATAGAGAGATAGAGAGATAGAGAGATAGAGAGATAGATAGATAGATAGATAGATAGATAGATAGATCGATCGATCGATCGACCGATCGACCGATCGACCGATCGACCGACAGACAGACAGACAGACAGACAGACAGATAGATAGATGGGTGGGTGGGTGGGCGGGCGGGCGGGAGAGAGGGCGGGCGGACGGGCGGACGGACAGACAGACAGACAGACAGATAGATAGATAGATAGATAGATAGATAGATAGATAGATAGATAGATAGATAGATAGATGGATTGAAAAATTGTAATAGATGGATGGATGAATAGATGACTGGTTAAATACGTTAATGGGTGAATGAATGGATAGATAAATAAACAATAAAAACAGATTGATAGATAAGTGCGTAGATAGATAGACATACAAATACAAAGAAAAACAAATAAATAGATAGAGAATGTGTGGATAGTAAGCATATAAAAACACAGAAAAAGAGATAATGGGTGCATAGATATACATACAAATATACTGAAACAAACACATAGATAGATGGTAGGGTGGATGGATAGATTTACAAATATATAGAAAGACAAACAGATAAATAGATGGGTTGCATACACATTACTTTTTGTTTTGCTTTTACTGTTTTTCATTTTTAAGACACAAGTGCAAAACTTTTATCCCCCCCCCCCACCTGCTCTAATGTTATGAGATAAAGGGATTGAACGAAACCGTAGCATTTTTTTTCTCATTTTTACTTGAGAAAACGAGGGCTCCCTGTACCCAATCTTATCTTTTCAGATCATTAAAATTTGAAATCAATATAGTTTTTAAATACTTTTTGATGAAACGTCGAAAATTGTTTTGATTTTAATGTTTGCTAATTACAGATAATATATCTATTTACTGCTCTAAAATGTATTTCATGAAATAAATATTCCTCTTGTATTTTCTTTTTTTGACTTTGAATGTTATTTGTAATTTTGTTTTCAGACACCATATTTTCTTTTCCCAATTTTCTTCCATGAAACTAGAAATTCATAACAGCTTAATGGTATTTCTAAAATTTTCATTTTAATATTTGCTGATTACAGAAAATATTACATATATTTATTGTTCAAAAATGAACATCAAATAAATATCTTTTTTTTTTTTAACTTTTGAAATTTTGTCACCATCCTTTTCTCTCTCTCTGACTTTCTTTCAAAGAAATTTGAAATCCTTAACAGTTTTATTGGTATTTCTAAAATTGTTTTGATTTTAATATTTTCTAATTACAATTCAAAAATTTACAACATAAAGATAATAATATATTTCACATTATTTTTAACTTTTGATTTTCATTTAATTATGTATTTAATGTTTTATTTGTTTTAACTTTTAAATATTCATGTAATTGTAAAATTAATTGTAATATTTGCTAAACTTAATGTTTTTTGTTTTTTCATATATTATGCAACCACGTTTTTATTCATTATTTACATTAGTTTAGGCAAGTTTATTCCGGCCGCCGACATATTTGAAATTTTTTTGTCAAAACTCACACAAATGTTTTTGGATTTTTTTTTTCTAATTATAAACAAAGGTGCTTGTCTTATAGATAAAGACGTCGTTCGATGGTGCCGTTTTCATGCTAAAACTATAAAATATGATCATTCCCGGGCTATTAATTATAATCATTTTAATGTGTTTTTTTGTAATGCGAAAATAAAAACAAAAGAAATTCGTCTTTTTTAAATATTTTTTAATTTTAAATATTATTTTTTATTAACGTATACAAATTAAATGATAATAATAAATGTAAAATAAAATAAACAAATTACAATTTGATTCGTGTTTTTTAGTTTGCTTTATTAGAAAAATCAATTTTATATCCGAGATTTTTTTACTGGGGTTACGGCTTTTTTTTCTTGTTGTTTAAAAACTCATAATCGGAATAAAAAGTAAAATTTCTTAGTCTTCCTTTTACATTTTATTTCTACAGAGAAACAGATATTATTGTGTTATCACAATTTTTTACTTTTTTAGTCTTTGTTTTAAATTTTTTTTTTTTTTTTTACAAACAGATATTACCACTATTTTTTATTTTAAATAGAATGACAACAAAAAGTAAAAGTTGTTATGGTTAGGTTTAGGGTTAGTTTTAGGGTTAGATTTAGGGTTAGGTTTACATTTAGTGTTCTGTTGTTTGTAATGCTAAAATAAAAAATATCAAAATGGTATTTTTGTAAATATTTTTTTTAGTAACATCTATAAAATAAATGATAACAATAAACATAAACTATATTCAACAAAGTATAACCGTAGTCAGAGAAAAGAAAGAAAGTAAAACTTTTTTAAACAACAACAAAAATGTCTTCTTTACTTATTAATCATGTTTATAATATATGCTTTTTATGAAATTTACAAAAAAAAATGTGCATAATTGTACTTTTCTTACTGGATATTTTTGTGTTACCACTCTTTTTTACTCGTCTTGTGGAATGTTACGAACAGTACGTTACTTGACGCGTTACCTAATTTCAACTCACTTTACACATATATCTTGTCAACATTTTCCCAATTAAAACTTCAATACAGTATGGTGTAAAAAGTCTGATAATTATTACTTTACAAAATCTGAACATTTCAATACTTTAAAATAAAAAAAAATCCAATGAAAACAACATTTCCATCCAATTCAAAAAAACACCCCCTCTCACCAAGCTGTAACCATTTTATAAACTGTGCGAATTCAGAAAATGTATTTGCTGTGATGCAACATACATGCTGTACTGCGATGTGACATAGCGGTCTACAATCTGTAGCACAACAAAAAAGTTGTATTATAGAAAACGCAGATTCGAACGTGTCGGCTGCAGTAAACGGCATTTTTATATGTTTTAGCATAAAAATGGCGCCATAGAGCAGCGTCTTTAGCTATAAGACTAGTACCAAAATTATCCATAATGTTTTGATTTTAATATTTTCTAATTAGAGATAATATTTAAAGAACATAAAAAAAATACCACTTAATGAAGTATCAGTGACCGTTTATAAGTATTTTCAATGAAATATCTAAAACTGTTTTGATTTGAATATTTTCTGATTGTAACCATACTTTATTTTTTGAAATTTCTATGAAATTTGAAATTTTTTATTTGCCTTGAACAAGATATCTGGAACAGTTTGCTAATACTTTCGATGAATTTTCTAAAGTTATTTATTACTTGGTTGTGAAGGCAATGGCATGATAGCATTTTTCAGTGTCAAACAATGCCATAGAGTAACAACTAAAATGTACCATATATATATTGATTGTATGTTAAAATGAAGATTTTTGTAGGAAAAAGCTATAAATATAGTTGTTAGATTTATTCATGTGTGGCGTTGATTGTAGCATTGACATTTTGCTGGATCTGCTACCATTTATGATTGGTGCAATAGAAATAATATTATAACATGAATCCAGAAACTAAATTGTTAAGCATGCTTTCAATGCAGAGCATCTTTTTCAAAACTAGATTAAAATTTATTATAGCAAACTTTAATATATATATATATATTATAATCTACACTTCCAACACTGTTCATATACATTACATGAGCGAAATGCCCAGGCGCCAGTTCTATCGATGAATAGAACAATATAACAAAAGATATAATATAAAATTATTACTGAGACTATATTTAAAGTCATGTTCAGCTCAGCTCAGTGGGAGGCTATAGGCAGTTCATAAGATACATGATAGTAAATGAATAAAAGAAGAAATATTATAAAATATTCAATATAATATAAATTCCTTTGTTAATTAATTGTATAATAAAGAATCACAATGTTTATTTGGTACAGTCTATTAAAATATACTTTAAATCTAATTTCTTTCTTCATTCAAGTATATCATATATCAGCTTGCTATGATTATATTCTTAAACAATTCTATGACTTGGCATATTATAATCTAAACATCTACTTTAATGTCAATCAAGAAATAAACAATAAGATTTCAGGGAATTTAACAAACACAGTTGAATTAAATAAACTATATTGGCCCATAAATTATAATTATAAAGTATGATAAAATATAGTGAAACAAATTGACTAAATATTTTACTGTGTTTCGATAATAAGATAATGACAGAGATAGGGTATTTTAATCTCATATCATCATCTCACAAATATACTGACTTGGCAACCTTTCTAATACGTTTATCAAGTGGCAAATGTTCTTCTATAATGTTTGGATTAAGAAAAACAATATTGTCAGACACTAGCAAATTTAATATTATAACTCTAAAATAATATATCTGTTTTATAATAGATTTATGAAATGTGGAAATGGAAATACGAATGTACACAAGAATAACTCAAGACACAGCTTTTAAGATTTAAATAACTAAAACAAATCATTTATTATAACAAATAATATAAACTTGGTTAACATCAAATGTTTTATAGATTTTAATTATTAAATAAACTTTGAACATCAGTTTTGGATTGTCCCTACTATCAAAACAAATTAATAATAAAACTTAAATATCCCGACTTTGAACACATACTTTGCTTGCATGTTTCATCTATGTGACCATAAATAAATGACATATTATATTATTAGCACAAAAAAAAAAATATACATACTTTCGAGAGGATATTACTGTTATTAACAAAATAAATCAAATCATTTATATTTGGCTTTCAGCAAAGAAACTTTCTATAATTGACTAATAATCACTTTCAATTACGTATATCTTTCATTCATAGCAACAAAATCATGTTTATTCTGATGATTTGATGATTGATAACTTTTATTTAAATAGATACACTGTATTTTAAAATATTTATTTCCGGTTTTAATCTTAATACTTTATACTTTTATTAAATGAATGTAGTATATTTCAAAAGCATTTATTTCTCATTTTAATTTCAATAATTCTATACTTTATATACGCGATATTATTTATATTACGCGTGTGTGTGTACGTTCAAGCAGCAATAATATAAAACATTTTTTTTTTTTTAAACTCTCCATTCATTAAGAAAATATCATATAATTATTTTATTTCGAACAATGTCGTAATTCATCAATAAATATGACACTAATACTACATCAAGAGTTAATCTAACAATTTATCTAGCCACATATTAATTAACACAAAGCTATATTTTCATGATTTTACATACTATACGTTATAAAGGGAATCTACATGAGTAGCAGATAACTCTTACCGAACACTTCTAAAATAATTCATTACTAAGAATCCTAGAAAAACGTCACATAACTTCCTAAACCATTTAATCATATTTAACAATAACTCCTCTACTTCTAAATACATTATTGGTGGGGATTTTAATTCCTCGTCACCAGGGGCCCTAAGAACATCACTTCAATAAATATCATTATTCATACGCATATAAAATAAATTAGGCTCTACTCATGGAAAATTTATTAACATAGACCAAACAAGCAAATCTTTTATCCCTACAGACATGACACAATCAGATTTCTTTCCATTCTCATAGCCTTTCTAAATATTGAACATTATAAATACGCGCTGGCAGATAAATACATACAGATAATATACCAATCCGTTCAACTCAGTAAAATACGACAGTGTACGAAATTTATGCATAAATTTATTCACACTGAATTTTATCAAACAAATATCATAATTGCGCAAAACAAACACACACCCGCGCGAATAAAAAGTATATATAATATTAACTCTAAATTACACACTAAGCAGGTAATATGATAATTAAATATTGCATTAAGGTATAACTTTTAATTTAGAATAAACTTTAGGTTACTTTTAAAATTTAATATTTATAATTATTATGAACGAACTTTCTTTTATAGCTTGCAAACTATTTCTATTATCGTTGATTTTTAAAGAACAAAAAAATTTCACTTTGAGATAATAAAGTATACAAAATAAATGTAAACCTCTCTAATAATATATTAAAAAAAATATTTCTTTCATCCTCTTAAGGAAACAATAAGACCTATCTGGATTTGAGTACGCTCGGAAAATCAAAATAACACAGATTATAAATGAACATAATCATAAATAAAACCTATCTACCTATCATATACATTAGTTATGACAAGCAATAAAAAAAAAAAAAAAGACACAAAAGTTATTAGTTTTGTAACTTAAAATAAAAGTTCATTTGCAAAGCTCTGCTCCAGGTTTATGAAATAATATGGGACACATTCCAAACCGAATTTTAAACTAAAATAAACTTTTGCAGTATAACTTAAATATATATATATATAAGCATAACTTAAATATGCCCAGCACCTTTCAGTGTTCATGGCATATCCATTTGAGGTACCAAATCACATGCAAGCAGTTAATTTCTCCTTATTATACTGAAAATATAAGACATTTTCTGCAGTTCTGGATTAAATACGCGATTATCCTTAGTATTTTTCTGAATAGCATTTAATAATACTTTAAATTGTCCTTAGTAATTCCATAATTAATAATGCTTTGTTTCATATTCCGTCCTTATTGAAGAGAACAAAAATTACCAGCATTTCTGTCCTACTATTCAATTTAAACAGAAGTAGCTTACATTTTATTTCCTTAATTTAAAAATGCGCATTAGTTCCAGAAATATCAAATAAATGAATACTGTTATCTCCCTATGAAGAACTTAAACATAGTATGGTCTATCAAGATAGACATATCCTTAAGTCTATGTGTAATCTTTACAAATACAACATGAAAAATAGTGAGAAATTAGAATATATTCCACAGTATAGTTTTGCATGCATGTTTCATATATCAAAAAAAAACACGTTGCTTAATGATACAACAATAATATTTATGTAAACCATTCTTATTTAAAATGGCAATTAAGTGAAATAATATAGACTGGATGTTATTAACATACTTCTTTAAAAGAGTAATAGTTATAAAGGGATTAATTCAGAAATGTTTAAATCGAAGAGAGTTAATCAAACCAACGTACCTTTTTTAAAACCTTAGAATTGCATTTTGTAATTAATTTTTTCCATAATAAAGTTCTGAAGCTCCTTTGGAAGTTTTTACTCTAAAGTCTTTTCAAAGTCAATTTGACTTCAGTAACTGGCTTTAATTTTTACAATACATGAACCACTGTTTACTGTCTACCATTACATTATATAAAGAAAAAATTTTACACTGGAGATCTTTGTTCAAAAAAAAAACTCTTTTTAGCAAAGTTCATTTGCCTTTCACCAGGTTACTCCCACGCATCTTGCTAACTAACTAATTACATATGCAAAAAAAATCTTTTCAAAAAAAAATCATTTTAATTTTCAGAACTAAATGACAAATAATAATAATAATAATAATAATAATAATAATAATAATAATAAAAAATAGCTTTTACAAACCTGAAAGAAAAATGAATATTAATTAACTATCAAATAAAAATGATTAATAATTTATTCAGTTTATAAAATAATCCATTGATTTAACTATCTATTAATTATTGGAAAAAAATATATATTTGTTAATTATTTAAAATAACTACTGTAGTTTAAATGTTTTTATTGTGAATGTACTATTGTTTGCTGTTATTAAAGATGAAAATGAAATGAAACATAATACAAAGCCATACATGCATACACATGCACTGCAACCTAAATATTAAACTATTTTAAGTAAATATAATTGAAATGGCTATTAATTGTCGACAAAAAGATAAGCATTAATAAATAAAGGATTGTGAAATCATTCAACTAATACTACAATAATATAAAATAATGTTGCATCTTTCCAACAAGATGTATCAATTCCACTAATAAATAACCCCCCTTCCTTACATTAAATACCTCATTAACCACAATAATACTAATAAATACTTATCAAGTGGTCAATAAACTGCATAAGCAATCCATATTTAGGCTTTAAGCAATCTCCAGCAAAAAAAAATTTTAAAATTCTAAGGCTATTTCATTTTTTTTTTAAATATAATATAACTAGTTATTTAAGATACAAAGTATCTTAAACCCTTGTGCCCATTCAGATGGCCACAATATATATATATATTCATTGTAGGTTAAAATATCAGTTATTTTTGAATAGAATGCTATTGAGTCTTACATTAAAGGTATGTTTTGTATTAATTGTCTGTCAAGCTTCTTTTATATTATTTTTTTATTATAATTTCTCTCCAGAGAAACAATTCCTGAATTCCTGATATCAGCAGCGTCAAACAATTGACTAGGATTTTTTTATGCTTAAAGAATGCAGAAATATTGACTCTACTACATAAATGATATTCTATTGTAACCTTTAAATTTGTTCTTTTTTTTTTCTATAATATCTAGCCTGATAAACTTGACAATCCAAGGCATGCATTAACTGTATCTTATCATTACTTGCAATATTTTCTGTAGAATTGTCAATGAGTTAATTATTTAATGATAAAGAAGATTGTTCCTTAAATTCTTTATTCATAAGAGAGTTTATTTTTCTGTATAAATTAAATATATATGAATCTCCATATCAGTTTTAAATTTGCTAAGTTGTGAACTTCTCAATATAAAGGCTTTCATTCATTTTATAGAAAAATAAAATGATTGATGATGAGTATAAATAATTCTAGTACTCAATGGTTTTAAGCACATTTTAAACAATAGTTTTGTCTTGTCTAGCTTTAATTCTAAAAATTTAACATATTTATTAATGTCTTTATTTTCTTCTTTCCCCAATTTGATATCAGAGATTTTATTTAATTTAATTAACATTAACTGAATAAGCCCATGAGGATCCAATGCAGACACATCTTTGACATATCTAATATCAAATCACCTCAAACGTCAAGAAATTTTCAGCTATGCCCTCTGTGAATAAATATATTGATGCTGTTGTGAGATGTGGATTCTAATACATTTATTCACAGATGGTATAACTGAAAATTTGATGAAAATTTCTTAATGTTTGAAGTGATTTGATATATATCTAGTATACTTTGTATATAATGTTATTTGGATTTCAAACAGGTTGAATAACTTCTTTTTCAATAGATCTAACAGCTAAACTGAATGTAATACTACTTATGTATAAATCCATGGACTAATTTACAGTCATTATAAAGATATTCCAATTAAATATAACATAAAATCATTATTTATCAACTATAACGTTCATAATGAAGTGGACTCTTTTAATGAGTATAGCATTACGTTTTAAAACATTATGAATCACATTCTATTTATTAAGCCATAGATTTTAGTGATATGAAAAGAAGCCATTTTGAATTCATCATTGATTTTAGTACACTTTATTTTATGATGAAATAAAAAGATGGGTTTTTTGTTCATTCTGCAATAATTTTTTGCTGAAATCATAAATAATAGGTTTATCGGATGATTTCTTTATGGAGTTTTATATGTAAAAATATCCGTGTTGACGATACATTTTAAGATAATGGCAGTGGGAAATATGCTCTCTTAAACTGCTGTCAGAAAACATTAGATATAAATTTGTTCTATTGTTTATTAATATTATAATCGTTAATGTTCTCCACTGTAGCTTACTTTTTCAGAATTATTTTGTTTAATAGTATTTTCCTAAAGATTTCCAAAATTCTTCAACTATTCTTCTATTATTATGCCTTCTAGCAATTTGTCCATACCAGCTCCAATTAAGCTTCTTAACTCTTTCAATGGTATCAATGATACCTGTTTGTTTTCTTACCCATATATTTACTTTTGATTTCTCTTTGGTACAACCAATATACAATACTCTGTATTTCAGAGTGTGGAATGAAGTCTTTGTTAAATTCATCTAAATCGAAGGTTTATAAGTAAGAATTGATAAAACGCATTTATTAAAAGCCGTCCTTTCAAATGCTTAAGCATATTTCCTTTTAATATTAGATTTATTTTTACTAAAGTCGCTCCATCCAGATTTCATTATATGATTAATTGTATCCCTTATGTTTCTGTCTGCATAGATATTTATAGTTTTCTTTTAATTCACTTTAACCATTATAAAATGAATATATTCTGCTTCTTAAAATGTTATTAAATAGTTAGGCGTGACTATTTTAGTGAGAAAACTTAATTATCAGTATTTGTATTGACTTTCCTCTGCATTTCAGCCAATACTTAACCTATAAATTGAAATGAAGTTTTGGACATAAAGTCTAAAATATTTTTTGAGTTTAGCTAAAGAATTATTCCTAGTATGGATTTACTATCCAAACTCTTAGTAAAAATTATTTTTGTTAAAAAAGAAATTAAACTTATACTTCATGAGTTAGTTATATGTAGAATTTTCAATATATTCATAAAAGTATCTCTAAGAATGATATGTGTCAAGCATTGGTGGTCGAGAGGTCAGCACAGCCGCCTTACAAGCAGTTGTCCCGGGTTAGCGGGTTCGCTTTCCGGCCGATGCTATGACACAGGAAAAAAAAGAATGATATATAATCTTTATACAAACAATAAGATTATTCATTAATTTCGTTCGGTTTAAAATTGAAATAAGTTATTGAGATTCATAAACAAATAAATGATTTTATTTCTTTAACATAATCAGAAATAAAAAGGATACAAACCAGGTCCTAGTTTGCACTGAAGAAAAAATAATTATGGATGCACAAAGAACAACTCTTAAAATTCACAATAATGCTTTTATAAAAATAATAATTTGTTAGATGAATAAATAACATATGCAATTAGCTGAATAATATTTATAAATATATTTTAAGCAGATTTTTTTATTTATTCTAATATACATAAAAATAAACGCAAAATAAGTTACTTTTATTTTGTGTTGGGAGAGGGGTGAGAACTAGTTGTAGAATCAAGAATAAAAAGAAAACTGGTTAAATTTTATTTTGATTAATTTATCAATATAAAATCAAATAAATTATTTTTTTATATTTATAATGAATAAATAAATAATTGAATGGTTAGGAAGGTAATAGGAGTTTCAGCGCCAAATGCGACGTGTTGTACTTTGATCCGGAAAACTTTAACGTACATCAATTTTAAGTAATCAATGCAGACTAAAATAAACGTGGGGGGATGGGGGGGGTGAAGCAAAGCCGATCTAAACCCATAACCAGAAAGTTCACAAAAAATATGATACGCGAAAGTGTGATTTATATAAATATTTCTTTTATCACTGCAGAAGATATTTGGCTCAGTTAAACAGGTCTGTGGCCACGTTTGAAAATATTTGTGATATTTATGTCAATTTATTAATATTACCCATCTGATGAATGATAGTATGAGAGAAAATGCTCAGACTGGTGTTTGTGCATCTGTTTATATATATATGTATTCAAAAACATTTTTATGACACAATAGTTTAAAATTAAAAAAAAAAAAAAGCTGATAAATTTGAAGAAGATCCAAAGGTAATTTAATTCCAGCAAAGTAGTATTACTAATTCAATAGTACGACCTAATTTACTGCCTTATTAAGAAATTTTTTTAAAAAAAAAAAAAAATCAGATATATACAAAAGAAATTCAACAAATAAGCGATTTTTTTTCTTCTGTGCTATACCCAAAGGAAATTAAAGTCTAACATTAACTTTCAATGTAATATCTAACCCAATTTCTTTTTTTTTTTTTTTTTGGCGATTGAACTATTTGCTCAAGGTGATCTCAAATAGCAGTCAGATTAACGCAAACAGTAGTAATTTGATTTTATTATTTAAATTTTCTTTCATATACATATAAATATTTATGGTGTGTGTGTGTGTGTGTGTAAGTGTTCGTTCGTGCGAGAAGGAAGGAGTCGACTCGTGAATTAACTAATAAAAAAAATTAAAAAATCATACAATTTTTAAATTAATTCAGCTTAAAGAATAAAAAAAAATTATAAGTTTGATTTTAAGCAAAGTATTGCCTAAATGTTATATTAATTTGTTTAATTTAATTTCACTATGATTTAGTTTTGAGATAATTTCAGATATCAAAAATTGTGTTAATAAAATAGCATCTTTGAATAGCCCGCTTAACAAAGTGTCTTTTCAGCATCAAAAGTGTTGAGAAATACTAGAGAAGAAAACACCATACTTCTGGTTTGTACAATTAAAATTATACATTTTTCTTACCTTATTTTATCTTTTATCTTCGAATAACTGTATATTTATTTATCAACTACTATTTGTCTTCAGTATCTTGAAAAAACTCTGAGTTGAAAATATTCAGATTATGACAAGAGGATTAGCACGACCATACCTTAGATTTTTTTTTCTAAATAACAGCTTAGATCGTTTCTTGAGATAACATGCTCATAACTAACTAATCTAATTATCCAGCCAAAGTGATCATTAAATGACTATCTAGTTATTTTTACAGAAATAAAGATCCCACATTAATCTATATTAGCTAGATGAACGGCAGTGCACGGATGTTCAAAATAGAAATACAATTGTAAATCATTGCATTTTTCACTACTAGTCGAAAAGACATCTTACTTCTATTGATGCTAGGCTCGTGACTATATTGGATTTAACTTAGGATTCAATTACCAGTTGAGTATAATATATCAGTATGCCAACCCATGAGACAATTATTTTATTATGTGTGTATGTATACAAAAGTGTTTGCGTTTAACTTTCGTTTTTTAACACGAGTAAATGAGTATGATCATTGTAATTCCACATATTCAAAAAAAGATAGAAAATGATTATTAAAGTCAATTCTTGTACTACAAATATACTCACATACATTATATGTTGATTCTTTAATTTATTTGACATTATATTCTGCCGAAACCTTTCTTACTAAAAGACCTTAACAACTTCCTAATTGTTGCCCCCACCCCCAACCCGCATTGTTAGTTTCTATTCTCTTCGATTCACAATATATTTTTAATGAAGCAATCAATATTGCACATTTTAGAATATTTGGAAATTCAAAAGCATGCTCAATTTCATAATAATATATTTTTAAGAAAGTATATTAACTTCAATTCACCTTATACACTGAATCCAATTAAAATGCACTCATACAGTAATCGATTCAATATCATTATATCCAGGAAGTTGAAAATGTATAAAATGGTCTTCTGAGATAATTATATTTTCAGAATCTTAAAATTTTTAAATTAGACTTTTCACTGTCTTTAGTTGTGTCAATAAGAGATCCATATCATATTTTATAGAATAAATTTGGCAGAATAACACTCCTATATATTACGAATTTAGTTTAAATAAATATATAAGTTGAAATACTTCTTAGTCTGTGTTGCCTCTCATTATATAAGTTTGCATTTCTACTTAAAAAGTTGCCAACATATTCAAATTAATTCTTGTTCTTAAACCCATATCATGCAATCTAAACGTTGCTGAAGATTTTTATACATTACCAGTTGATAAAGCTACTACGTTTCATCATTAATTTTTTTAACAAAAGGAAAGTTTTGAAGATTATTCTTTGAATTGTCCAGAGGAAGCCTTCAGATTTTTTTCATTTTAATCCATTAAAGTTTCAACTCTACAAACTTATAAGCATTTTATTGTATGTTTAGTAAAGCTTGCCATATATTATTCCAAAGACTATCTCCAATTGTGGAGAACAAAACTGTATCTAATACATTATCCCTATTTAATACCTGATTTCATTTTAAATATCTCAAAATTTTTACAATCCATAATAATGCTTTCTTCTATGCAGAAGCTGCATAATATGAACAAACTTCAGTAGATAAATAATTAATTTCAAACAGTGATACAATTTTATTTTTAATCAAAGGCTTTGATCAAATAGATAGACTAAGTCAATAACAAAATATAAATCACAATTTTCTTACCGCTTTCTTTTTGTATTTTCTTGTCAATAAAACCATATATAAAGTGTTTCTTAATTTCTTTAAGGCTGCACTGCAAAATCATACTTTATTATGGGTGGAACTAATATATTTAATAAAATTCTTATATTTTTTTAAGCAGATCTCTATAATGTTTCAAGATAATTAATTACTGCACATTTTTTAATCCTACTTATTTTTATACATTAAAGCAATAGAAGCAACTTGAGATCTGATGGCAAAACTTTTTTTTCATGTGTCAAAGCATCGGCCGGAAGCGAACCCGCGACAACTGCTTGTAAAGCAACTGTGCTGACCACTCGGCTACCAACACTTGACTAGGCAAAACTTAATTAGCTTAGAAGTTGAGCTATGACCATTTTATTTTTCTACTTTACAACTTTCCAAAAGTGGCACCGAACATGTAGGCTTTTCATTTGCAAGCTTAATGAAAGAGTGATTATCAAATGTCTTAGTGTCATCCACTGATTTAGTAAATTTTGATATTACTTTTAGATTCATATCTTATTTTTAAAAAAAATCTAAAGTGATTGGAGAATAGCCAAGGATATATCTTCTTGAAAACTGTAATCTACCAATCATTCTTAGGTTTTCTTGTCGAAATTTAACTTTCACCTTTAAATAGTAATGCTTTGTCAAGCATTAGTAGTCGAGAGGTCAGTGACAGCTGCTTTACAAGCAATTGTCCCGGGTTAGCGGGTTCGCTTCCCGGCTGATGCTATGACACATGAGAAAAAAAATAGTAATGCTTTTTATGAAGCTTTGTTGCATATTATCATTCTTTCAAACAATGAATATCGCAGGTTTTATAATCATGCCCCAAATATAATTGTCAGATAATTTTATAAATTAATATATATATATATGCTCTGCGCACAGATAATGAAGCTATTAATAAATTGTCAGTGAAATTATTAAAATTTTACCGCCAAGCGCTTTCGGGACAGTTTACAGTCCCATATTCATGGCGAGTTATTCGGTTAATAACTGTAAAATTATGCAAATTTTATGCGATTTTTGTTGAACATGAGAGAAACACTGGACACGCTTTTCTACCTACCACAGCCAGTGTAGTTTTTTCTGAAACAAACGACACCAAACATAAAGTTAGGGAAGCTTACTTCATTGCGGCTGACCCATCGACAATCAACAGAAGAGAGGCCTGCTATTCCCTATCTCATAAATGGTCCACATAACATCTGCACATAAATTTGCATAAAATTTGCATAATTTTACAGTTATTAACAGAATAACTCACCGTGAATATGGGACTGTAAATTGTCCCGAAAGTGCTTGGTGGTAAAATTTTAATAATTTCACTGACAATTTATTAATAGCTTCATTATCTGTGCGCAGAGCACATATATATATATTAATTTATTTAAGCGTTAATGAAATAAAATCTTAACTATTTCAATAATTTTATAGTATGCCCACAATTAGATGTACTATATCAACATCTTATTCTTTAACAGAATTCTATTTTCCAATAACATGACAAGCTTTAAAAGTCTTTTAGGCTTTAGTAGCTGTTAAAATTTAACATAAAAGCAGTTGCATTTAAAAAACAAATATTAAACTTTCTATTAAATTTTGAAATGGAATCCTTTTGTTATAATTATAAAATCTTGGAATGTGTTATTTTAAGATCGTTGAACAATGCTACTTTATAAGTGCTAAATAATATTAACTTGATAAACAGAGCAAAACTCTCCATACAGTATGGTTTAATATTAACTTCTTGTGTTGGACAAAAATTCAATAAGCATTGAATTCATAGAGGCATTACTATGTATTTCCACAAATTTTGAAGAACAAATGATTGTTACATTCAGAAAGCACATTAATAAAGTCTTTTTTTGGAAAAAAAACTTTTAATCTTTTATTTGTATTTTCCTGAAGGTTTGTGATGCTGGTGTTTCCATTGTATTTTTATTTGGACTATTTCCATCATCTAAAATGAGTATTGAATGTCTTTAGAACAATTTAACTTTATTTAAATATTCCAAATACATTCAACTATTAGTAATAACACACATCAGACAAGTTAGTAAATGCTCAACCTTTCAAAAGGTATTATTCTCCCCTCTTCTGCAGGTGTTTCTGGCCTGATGAGAAACTACTAGCATAGGATTTGAACCTGAACCCTTAGATTCTTGAGTATTGAATTTTAAGGTAACACTCTAACCAATTGAGCCATCCTGCCAAAGGCAACAGTCAAGAGAAATTTCATATACTTATCCATGAGGTTACTCCTGATTTCTCCACTTTTTCCTAAGAGCAAAGTTGATTAGTTGTTTCTATACATTATATATAATCACAATAGATTGACTTATGGAATTGTTTGCCATTGTCATGTGAGCAGTTTGTTCAAATTTTCTTCTTTGTACCTTTTCTTCTCTATCAAATATTTTTGTATTTTCCCAATTGAACATATGTTTATTGATACATACATGGTCTGCTACATTAAACATATCTGTTTTCTTTCTTCTAATCATCAGTTTGTGTTATTGTTAATGCTTTTCAATGGGATAACTGGTCTCACCAAAATATGTCCTTCCACATTCACATGGTATTTCATAGATGTAGCTTTTTGTTTTCAGCATTTCATGCTTTGTAGATTTTAGAATTTCTCATAGTGTGGTATGGATCTGAAAAGCTGTTCTGAAGTTATACTGATTGCAGATTTTCCTTAATTTGTCTGCTATTTTTGGAATGTATGGGTATACTACAGTACCAATAATTGTTTTTTTCTTTTTTATGTTTCTTTTTGTTATCTATTTAAGGTTATCTCAATAACAGCTGATGGATAATCATTTTTCATAAGAGTTTGTTGTCTATAGATCCTTTTTTTCCAAATCGTTGGTTTCTGGATAAACTTCTTTTGCTCTGTTCTATAGTGATAGTATAACTTCATGTTTTGTGTTTCTGGTGTGATTGCATGTATAGACTAGGCATTTTCCTGTATGTCTGGGTTTTTGGTAAACCATAGTTTTGATTTTGCCATAATGGAGCATTGTCACAAGAACATCTAAGAATGCCAATTTTTGTTCTTGCTGATTCTAATGTAAAATTTAATTGAAGGGGATATATTGTTGATGTGTTTCCAGAAACTTTGTAGTTGTGCTTCACAATGTGGTGATACAACAAATGAATCATCCACATAATGAAACCAAACTTTAGGTGGATATGGAGTAGTTTTTATGACTGTGGTTTCAAGTTCTCCCATGTAAAGATTGCCAATCAGGGGTGGCAATGGTGAGCCAATAGCCATTCCTCAATTTTGTAGAAAGAATTCTGTTATATTGAAAGTAGATTGTTTTCATGAAGAATGTTAATAGTTCTATTATACTATCAATAAGAAGAGATGTTCTGGTTTGTAAGCTATTATCACCATTTAATCTTTTTCCTACAATAGACAATGCTTTTTTGCATGGTACATTTGTAAATAAACTTTTCACATCAAAGCTTATCAGTAAGTTAGTTCTTTCAATTTTCATGTTATTTATTAATTTTACAAAGTGTCTAGAATCCCTGACAAAGGACTCTTTTATGCCAAAGAACAGAATTTTTAGAAGAAATTTTGGCAAGGTGAATTTCTAGAAATAACAATAGATCTTAATAGAACATAATCCCCATGGAGTTTAGGTAGACCATAAAATGAGGGATTTTACTGAGATATGTTATTTTACTTTCTTCTGAATCAGTGAAGTACCTGTGGTGCTTTCTGTGTACTGCTTGTAACTTTATTTCTGTAATCGATATCAGATCTTTTGCCACTTTTCTGTATTGGCCTGCTGTGAGTTCTTGTATTTTGTTGTCATAATCAGTTGTATCCATGACAACTGTTGCATTGCCTTTGTCAGCAGGGAGAATAATTATAGAGTTATCTACTTTGAGAGATTTGATTGCTTTCCACTCACCATAGTATATGTTTGGTTTTGATTTTTGTTACTTGTCAAGTGTTCTTTTTATTCTCCAGCATAATTCTATGCTTCTTCTAAAACCAATTTTTGTGTAACTTTCTTGGTAGCTGCCATTATATCTAATAATGGGATATTAGACAGTGTTATGTCAAAGTTTAATTTTCTTTCAATAACAGAAATTTCATTGTCTTTTAGATGCTTAGAACAGATTATTAACAAATGAAGTTGGTACATTGCTTGATACATGATGATATTTGATTAGCCCATTTAAGTAAGATTAGGAAGTTTCTTCTTTTGGCATTTATTTATTTTTCCAGGTAATGTAGAGTATGATTTTCTTAGTGCTTGAGAAACTTTTGTGAAGTCTTCATTAGTAAGTTTATTTTTTAGAAAACACTCTACATTATTAATGGAATGCATTGTTTGGTACTTAGAAAACCTTTGAGTATTTATTCTTTCTCTTACCAGAGCTTCATTTGCTCTCTAAATAATTTTCTCAGCTCTATGAGAGTGAATTGGAGGTTTTAGATGCAAACCTTTAGTAATTATCCCTTCAGATTTACATAAGAAAGTTAATTAAAGTGAAAGGCTGACTGTATAGAAAAACAATTTTCTACTTTGGCCAGCTTTAGACATAAATTTTCATAATGTCTAAAGTATGATATAGTATTGGGTCCATACTAAATACATAGTGTTTTCTTGAAGAGTTATGATATTGGTGTTTTAGTTGTATTTTTATATTGGACTATTTCCACAATCTAATATGAGTATTAAATGTCTTTAGAAAAATTTAACTTTATTTAAATATTCCAAATAAATTCAACTGTTAAAAATTGCACATCAAACAAGTTAGTAAATGCACAATGTTTCAAGAGGTGTTATTCTCCCCTCTCCTTCAGGTGTTGCTGGCCTGACCAGTGCCAGTACTAGCATGGGATTCAAACCTGGACTTTTAGATTCTTGAGTATTGAATTTTAAAGTGACACTCTAACCAAATAAGCCATCATGCAAAAGGTAACAGTCAATAGAAATTTCATATACATATCTATGAGGTTTCTCCTGATTTTTTCACTTTTTCCTAAGAGCAAAGTTGATTAGTGGTTTCTATACATTATGTATAGTAGTTTGACTTATAGGATTGTTTCCCATTGTCATGTGAGCAGCTTCTCTAATTTTTTTTCTTTGTACCTTTTATTATCTATCCAATATTTTTGTATTTTTTCCAAGTGAACATATGTTCATTTGTACATACATGGACACATCTGTTTTCTCTCTTATAATCATCAGTTTGTGTTCTTGCAAGTGCTTTTCGATGGGATGACTAGTCTCACCAATATATATTCTTCCATATTCATATTTCATAGATGCAGTTTTTTTTTTCAGCATTTTATGTTTAGGTTTTGTAGATGTTAGAAGTCCTTGTAGTGTGGTATGACTCTGGACAGCTGTTATGATGTTATACTGAATGCAGATTTTCCTTAATTTGTCTGCTATTTTGGAATGTATGGATACAGTACCAATAATTATCTTTCCTTTGATGGTTCTTTTTGTTGTCTATTTAAGGTTTTTTTAATAACAACTGATGGATAACCATTTTTCATAAGAATTTGTTCTACATATGTCTTTTTTTTTTCAAATCACTGGTTTCTTAACAAACTGAACAAACTTCTTTTTCTCTGTTCAATAGTGATAGCATAACACCATGTTTTGTGTTTCTGGTGTGATTGGATGTATAGGCTAGGTATTTTCCTGTATGTGTAGATTTTCTGTAAACTGTAGTTTTGATTTTGCCATGAGGAACTTGTCACAAGAACATCTATGAATACCAATTTTTATTCTTGCTCTGATTCTATTGTAAATTTAATTGAAGAGGATATATTGTTGATGTGTTTTCTGAAAGTTTGTAGCAGTGCTTCACCATATGATCATACAACAAATGTATCATCCACATAGCAAAGACAAACTTTAGGTGGATATGGAGCTTTATTGTTGTGGTTTCAAGTTCTTCTGAGTAAATATTGCTAATCAGAGGTGACAATGATGATCCCAGAGCCATTCCTTGATTTTGTTGGAAGAATTCTGTGTTATATTGAAAGTAGGTCATTTTTATGCAGAATGTTAATAGTTGCATTATACTATCAATAGAAAGAACTGTTCTGGTTTGCAAGCAATTATTACCATTTAATATTTTCCTTACAATAAACAATGCTTCCCATTGTACATTTATGAATAAACTTTCCACACCTAAGCTTATCAGTAAGTAAGTTCTTTCCATTTTCATGTTCTTGATTAAAAGATCTATATAGAACAAACTCTTATAAAAAATGGTTATGCATCAGCTATTGTTAAGGAAACCTTAAATAGAGACCAAAAAGTGCCATAAAAAAAAACAATTATTGGTACTAAAATAGCTGACAAATTAAGGAAAATCTGCAATCAGTATAACACCAGAATAGCTTTCCAGAGTCATACCACGCTATTAGGAATTCTATTATCTACAAAGCCTGAAATGCTGAAAAAAAAACTGCATCTATGAAATACTATGTAAATGTGGAAAAACATATATTGGTGAAACTAGTTGTCCCATTGAAAAGCCCTCGCAAGAACACAAACTGATGATTAGAAGAGAGAAAACAGATGTGTCTAAGCTAGAAGACCATGTTCATATCAATGAACATATGTTCAATTGGGAAAATACAAAAATATTGGATAGAGAAGAAAATTTAAAGAAGCTGCTCACATAATGGCAAACAATCCCATAAGTCAATCTAGTGTGGCTATACTATACATAATGTATGGAATCCACTAATCAGCTTTACTCTTAGAAAAAAGGGGAGAAATCAGGAGGAACCTCATAAAATAAGTATATGAATTTTCTACTGATGGTTGCCTTTGGCAGGATAGCTCAGTTGGTTGGAGCATTACATTAAAATTCAATACTTAAGAATCTAAGAAGCCAGGTTCGAATCCCATGATAGAAATTTCACTGGACAGTCCAGCAACACCTGAAAAAGAGGGGTGAATAATTCCTCTAGAAATGTTGTGCATTTAAGAACTTGTTTAATGTGCTATTACTAACAGTTAAATGTATTTGAAATATTTAAATAAAGTTAATTTTTTCTAAAGACACTCAATACTGTACCGGTCAAAATAGTATGCTCACTTAACAAGATTCAAATCCTAAGCAAAAGTACCTCGAATCCGATCATGCTCGAGATACACAGGTCTGGAGCAGTCCTGAATTCTAACCTATTTGCCTATTCTTCGAATCTCTGACTCAATGAACAACAATTCTGATGACACAGTAAAATTATTTTAAATCCTTGCCCAGAAGCAAAGCAAAGCGGTAGAGCATAAAATCAGAATGATGATGATGATCGAGGTCGGAGTAGCCCAGTTATTACATTATCATAGTTATTTATTAATGCTAAGCTCTTAGCTAAAGAAAATAATTCTAAATATTAACTAGAAACTAATAATTCAACACAAACCAGGATTAACATGAAAATATATATATTTAATAAATGCAGAAAACGCATATATATGTTACAAAATTGTTTTCACGCTTGGAGTGATTTTATACATTATGAAAACTTGGGATTTGTTTTATAAAATCCCCATTACATCAATTATTTAATAGATACCATTTTATAGAATGTGTTATAAGTTGTGCGGGGTTAATATGCCAAAATGTGGATGTACAAAATAATCTACAAGATCGGAACAGATTCGGATTACAGGAAGATACACGATAATTTAACATTAATCATTTTGACAAATAAATATAAATTTACGGTCTCAATCATTTATTTACAATCTTAAAATCATTACATATGTTTGATAAGCATTGTTTGGACATAGCGTCTCTAGAATAAGTATGCATAAGAAACAAACAATGTGCAATATTTACTAGAATAAATTATACAAATTGATTTGCGTCTCTGGGAATCGATAAAGCTTTTTAAAGGAAAACAGTTTTTAGATCAACATACTGAACGTATTTTACGAAATGAATCTTTATCTTTAACACATCATTGCGACTTACTAAGATTAGACAGACGGATGATCAAATTAAAGAGCACAGTAACGGTACTAGCATACAATAACGAAAATAAGGCCTCATGGCGATTATAGATATTTTATCATTTAAAAGAATACTTTGAAACGAACTTAGATTGGATATATCCACGCCTTCTGGCGGAGCGATATCAAGAGAGGGTCTGGGTTTGAGAGCCCAGAATCTGGATGCGCTGTCTTCTGCAGCACATAAATATCATAACCCTCGTAAACTTTACATTTCCACAGGAAGCATTGTACCTGATTGTGAACGATTCTGAGAAGTAGGATGGGAGCTTTAGACGTTCCCAATGACTAAACAATCAAGAAATGGAGAAGATAAAATATCAGAATAATGGAAATGTATGCCAGCAACATTATTGGACATGAATATAAGTTTTATAATATAATTTTCAAACTTGGAAATTGTCTAACCTCTTGCGCAATAATCTGTTTTCAATTCTGAGTCATTTAACTAATCATAATGAATAATAACGCTGCTATTTATAATATTATTAAACTAACAACATTTATATTTAAAGAATCGATTCCCAAATACGTATTAACAGGTAGAGTTTGCCTTTCAGGCACCAGCAAAAAGGAATGGATTAATTATATGAAGGTTCACGATCTTTTTAAAATAGAAAATTAAAGCAAAATTCATCCACAGTAAAAGTTTTTAATTTACTTTAAGAATAATGAATTTAAAATGAAACCAAACTCGCGAGCAATTTCTATTTAATATAGACAAAACTTTATTGATAAGTTTTAAATAAAGCCCACTCTTTTCCCAAGTAAAACAATTATTTTCCCCCTTACTCGCGAATTTAGCGATTTTGGCACATTAAAGAAAATAAATCATATCTATACATTAAACAAAATACATGAAATAATAATGGAATCGCACACATTTATATATAATTTAATTAAGCGTGAAAGGTAAGTTAAAATACATGATATTAATAAAAGATTACTGAGAGAGAGAGTTTAAAAGCAAAATTAGCAGAAGCTTATAAAACAATATATAAATTAAGATATGAAGGTTGAACTATAGATTACAAAAGTATTGTCGTATAAAGGCAGTTCTACGTTAAAAGGATACCTAAGGAAAAGACAGCATAGCAGCGTCATTAGCAATCAGCAGTCGGAAGCAATCATGTTGGATGGTCGGCCGGATGGGACATGGCAATTGATAGGCAGACAGTTCTTCGAGAGAAGAAGAGATCGGAGCAAGATTCCACTACTCACGCTCCATCTACAGCACTTGTGTTGGCTTCTTAAAGGTAATTAACTCAACTGATTAAAAAACTCCTCTGCACTTAACTAACAACTGAAAGTAAAAAAACTCCCCTTTCCTCTGTTCTGTGGTTCCTTTTATAACCTTTCAATACTGCCCAGAATTCAATTTCATACACCACCCTTATCTCTGTAATCCTTTTAAAAACAACATTTAATTAGTAAAATATTTTCAATAGATAAGGCTTGAAATACCCCTTTTAGCTGTTTTGAAAGATTTGAAAACAACTGATAAACGATTTGTTTTTCGATTGTAATTAAGATTTATAAGTTTTAATTATAGACAACGATCTGACTAGTAATAAAGATAATTTCAATATTTCAAGCCTTCCCCATTTTTCTTTGTTGTTACATTGAATATACACAGATATAAAAATAATTACAAATATCTAAGCAAATGTATTTTTATAGCAATAAAACTATTGCTTTAGTCATAATATATATACGCATCATTCAAACTACTGTTTCATTTTTACTAAACAAAATTAATTTTACTCATCTTTAGAATGATTTGACATACAGTGTGTGAGTGAATAGCATATATTTATAGCAGGGTCTGAATTGCGGGCCCCATAGGAGGTTAGTGTAGATGGTTAAGCATGAAGCTCAATGATGATTAGACATTGACTGCTTCAATACTTATATTAGATGATGGAAATAGTCCAATATAAAAATACAACTAATCTTTTATTTGTATCATTAGTGATGCACTAACATTATAAAATGATAATGAAGGCTCTTTTTCCTAAATTTTCTGAATCTAATATTAGCCTATACGCATTGGATACAAATTCACTGCATAAATTCATTTACAACATCATTGGTCTTTTTTTAATACATCTAGAAATTCAAAGAATAGAAGATATACTACAATAAATTCAACACTGCAATTTCCTTTTTTGGGGGATGATTTGCACTCTAAAAAAATTGTATTAGTTTATCTATTCAATTAAACTTACTACCTCTGGAAGATGAGTTTCACTAAATATATATTTGTTAACATTGCACATCTAATGACTTTTAAGTCCAAGTTCTGCAGCCTGAATGGTTTAGTTCAATGTAAAATGATGGGCTCTGGAATTCAGACTCTAGGATCACAGTTTGTGCTGGAATTTCTTAAGAACTTCCTGTACCATAAATCATTCAATTATTTATTTTATTTTTACATGAAGAATTTAAGTAAGTAAAGTTAGTCCATTTTATCTATTGCCTTTAGAAAAAAAATTAAAATATTTATTTTTATTATTATAACAACTCACTATTTTATTATCATTGTTGCAAGTGATGTTATCACTAGTTGTAATAATTAAATTTGTAAAGCGCATATTTATTACGTAAAGTGATATATATTAAGGCTATAACCCTAAAACCATGCGCCTGAAAAAACGACAGTAGAGATCTCTGCAAATCTTAACGCAAGATTGCCGCTCTTGTCTTTTAAATAAATCTTGTGTTAAGATTTGCAGAGGTACCTACTGTTGTTTTTTCAGGCGCATGATTTTAAGCATTTTGATATGTAAGCCATTTTAATCGGTTTTATAATTATTCTATATTTATTATATAAAATTATCTCTATATAATTTATTCTTAGCTAATAAACAATTATTTCTACGTGAAACTCTTATTTTAAAAAAAATCCCAAAGCTTCTGGTTATTGATTCTACAGGCTGGTGCAAAATTACAACTAAAGGCTGTTAAATCTATCTGTTTGAAAATGAAAGTTTTTAATAGATGTATTTTATCAGTTCTTATTTATGAATTTTGTAATTGAATATTTAACAGAAGAACGGTATAAAGCCTTCTGCCTATTAAATGAAGTATGAAGAGATGCAGGTACGACTGAAAACAAATATTTGAATGAGAAATGAAAAGGTAAAATTAAAAAATCATGGAAAGAAAAGATTGAAATAGACATTTGCCATACATATTTCTAAAAAGATGATAATAGATGAATAGTTGTCAAATGCAATCCCCCTAAATTTAATTCTATGATTGATTTTATCTTTTACATTTCTATTTATATTGGTTAACTGTTTTTGAGTCATAATTATCAATCTTAATTTTCTGTTTCTGAGAAAATATATTAAAAATTATTATTATTATTTTTTTAGTGTTTATCTTTAGACTTTTCTTATTTTCATATGATAATTCTTGTAACATTTCTTGAAACTCTGAAGGGTAATTTGCAAATAAAAAACACCTCATCTGTAAAATCTAAATGACTTAAATAATCTTTATTTATTTTAATGTCTTCATTTCACATTTATTTCTTACCCTCCACTTTAATCCACAAAATAATTCTTGTAAAACTACTGTAAAACATTTTGGAGATATGGATTCATTCTATCATACTGCCTATCATTGTTAATCTTACAGTATTCATGTAATCGAATCACTACTATTACATTGAATATGATAATATCCTGAATCTACATCTTAATGCTTTAAAGCTTTAATCACTATTAAAATAATTATGGAATCAAATATTTTTCCTTAATCTATAAATCCAAAGCATAATGTAATTCATATTCATTAGTTCTTTCTATAATTTCTATTATTCCTACTTCTTTTACTGCTTGAATGTAATCCACTACGCTAAAATCAATTTTAAATTCAGCTTATTCTATTGATTGGCTTCAATTATTACTTTCCAGTCATCTGATACAACTTTACTGTTTAAATATTTGGTATATCGTTTTTATCAATTTTTTTTCTATTATTTCAACTACTTTTTTTAAGATATCAATTTATTATTTTATCCTGGAGCTTTTCTCTTCTTTATATAGTTAATTGCATGTCTTTATTCTTCATTTTAAATGCGTGCCAATTCAAAAGATATAATAACAGTGTAGACAATTTTGTTTCTTATTCTTTATTACTATTCTGTGTAGAATTCTTTCCCACATTAAATGATGTCTTCTTTCTTTTTAGTAAAAGTTCCACTTTTTTCTTCTTATTGATGAAATAATTTTTCTTCTAATACCAAAATGTTTTATAATTTTGAAACTTTTATTCTCTCCTATAGATTCCCTTTCCAAATTACTGTTATATATTTTTTTATCTTTCTTAATTTTTTGTAACATTTTACAGAACTCCAGATATTCCAATTCTTTTTAATAGATCATTTTTTAATATTTTCCCATATATTGTCTTGCCTCAGACAAAATTTAATGGTGAATTAATTCTTTTTGTGTAGAACAGCTATATTTGTTGCAATTCCTAATAGTGTATAATTTATTAATCTCAGTTAAGTTATCTTGAACCACCTTCAAAATCTGATTAATATTTTAAAATGATCAACAAATTTAAATTTAAATTCGTCGAAGTATTTCTAAAAATTAGAAATATCATCTGTTAATGTTGCCTTCTTTTATTAGTTTTTATTCTTTCTTTAATTTTGTATTAATGTTACATCTTACTAATGATCGTTTCCTATGTTGAATCTTTAGTTGTGTATTAACACATATCTTACATCTAGTTAGCTAATTCGATAATCACTTCCGTGTTGAATCTATTAAAAATATTACAGTCATGAAATATAAATTTTTTATTAGTCAGATATAGTTCAACAATCATGCTAAAGTTTCATTAGTTGCTTTTAATTTTATTTATTATAATACTAAGAGAGAAATTTAAAATTCTTAATAATTTACAATCTTTTTCTGCAAATTTTACAATCTATATCATCTCTCACTTCTGTATGTAATCATATTTGACCCAGGACTTTCATCTTTCAATTTTTTTCTAATTCTAGTATTAAAGTATTCCATGACAATTTTAAAATGCTTAGTATGATCAAAAGTCATTTTAAAATCCATATAAAAATTCTTTATTTTTTTCATAGCAATAAGAACTTGTTGAGGGATCTGAATTATCTGCTTTTGGTATCTTGCATTAAGTTGAATAAGTAGTTTTGTCTGTCTGATATAAAATCTTCACAATGTCATTCATCCACTTTTTATTTATAATAAATCCCATTCCATTTGTGCTTTACAATAAGTACATGTTCAGTTTTCAAGTCTATTATCTTTTTACCTTTTCTTTTATCTTCACAAAACCCAATGAAGTCTCCTTTAGTATTAGATAGTATTTTTTTCCAATTCATACGATCTTGTTTCACTTTAAAGTAATCTTTAATTGTAGCTAGTTAAATGATAGATCATCATCAAATAGCAGTCTGGGTTTGCAATTAGGCAATTCTTATCATCCTCTGCCTTTTGCTACTAACTGCTGTCTTGGCTGATGATTTTACAACTTTCTGAGAATAAGGGCATTATAAATATTCAAAAAATTATTATTCAAACATACATTAATTTTGTCTTTAAAAAACCTCAAATGAAGTGAACTATTATGAAATTGAAAAAAAGACTATATTTCTTGTTTTTAAAACTCGGAAGTAGAAAGCCAATAAACTCAACATGCAGGATGGTTTGTGTTGGTGAGAGTCATAGAATAATCACATAGTAATAACTGTTCCAATGATAAGAATCAAAGTCATGTGAACATTAGGAATTTTCTGTATTTCGTTTGGATCTCAAAAACGAATGAAAAGATCCCCTTTCAGTTAACAGTAACTCCTTTCTGCAATTAATGAATGTGTACTTTACTATAAAGAAATAAATATTGGAAATCCAAGTAGATTATTAGAAAAGATAATAGGAAGTTGGTATATTTCAGATGGATAAAGCATATCAAATACACATAATTCTGATTCGTGCCGTTATGAGTTCTCATTGTTCTAAAGAAATGAAAAAAATTTATATAGATATACACAAATGTTTTTGATATAATCAAGAAAATGTTTAAAATCGTTAAGAAAGATTTGAATGTTTGAATTTGAAAACGATTGAAAAATGAAAATATGTGGAAATTTAGTTATGAAGACAGAAAGAAGGTAGGGAAGAATCCGGACTTATAGAAATAGGCTTAGGTTTAAAAGCATCGAAATAAAGGTCAGCTAAAAAGCTCATATTTTAAATGTCAGAAAGTATGAATTTCAAAACTGTAACGTGTTATCGAGTTCAATAAATCCAATATAAAAGTTATAGTCGTTCGTTGAGATTTGAATTTAAAGAGACAAAAATTATTAAGACAGTTTTAATGATTGATATTGTTAATCTTCAAAAATACTCCACTGAATTAAACGTAGAATACATAAATCGTTATCAAATATTTCAAAAAGAGCTGATGTTTCAGATTTAAATAAATTGTTATTGTACAAAGTGCTGTTACATAGAATGAAATTTATCAACAAATTTTCAACCACTAGATGAAAAAATTGTTTCATCAATAAAAAAAATGGAATTATTATTAAAATAGTGACAATATTGTTAAACACAATATACTCGAAATAGATAACTTGATTATGGCAAAGTGTGCAGAATCCTGTAATGCAGAACTCTTTTCCAATTTAATTGGTGCCTATGACAATTAGAAAAAATATTACCTAGACAGAAACACCTGAGTGATCAAGATGAAATCATCCAAAATAATATAGCAGATGTATGTCCACTACTCATCTTTTATAACTATACAGACATATTTTCTATTAAGTGAGGCTTAAAATGTATACTTTTGGTAAGGGTAATCTCTAATTTAATAAATAATTATGAATAATCATTAATATTTTTACACAAAATGCTTTGTGTTAAAACTGTGAGAGTTTACAAGTTTGACACTTGTAAATCAAACTATAGCAATTTGCTATCTTTATAATACTAAACAAATGATGAAGATATGGTAGGAGATTATAATCTGAACCAGCTGGTGAATTCTGGTTTAATCTGGTATGCTCATCTTGGGGATAACTTATCGTTTTTACATGTATTTATTCGTATGTTTCAGAAATGTGTGTATATATATATATATATAAAGTATACGCTTAAATATATCTTTAAAAATGTGTATATAAAGTTAAATTATAGCAAATTCTCTGCATATCTTGCTCATTTGAGATGTTTCAAAATGCATTCATCGTGAAAGAGATTGGTCTAAATTTTGAATTGATGGATAGTCATAGGATTGAACTCATAAAGAAGGAAACATTAAAATATTGTTTCCACGGTTAGATTCACCACACAAAATAAATTATTTTAAAGATTTGGAGAGGGGATTTACCTCACAAAAATTAGAAGAAAAAAATTAAAAGAGAAAGGAAGGATAAATACATGCTTTCTTACTATCCAGAATCGCATGGTCTTTCCAAAATGTAGTTCAACAACTTGAACAAGTTTAAATAGACTTCAAATACGTAAAATAATTATATGCACACTTGCTTTATCAGCACTCAGCACCTACAGCTTCCACAAGCAAGGCTTCTATCTACTATTAACAGCCAGGAAACTCAAAAAATAATTAACACTCCTACAGACTAATGAAGACAAGTCAGTTGGTTTTATGGAATTAAATAAAAAATATTTTATTAGAAAAAGTATTTAAGTTAAAAACATATTGAATAAAGAATGGGTAAAGGAGGCAATTGGAACAAAAATTCTCAAAGCAGATAATAATTAAGAAAATGGGGAATTTAGAAGACGTAAATAATTCTCTTGAAAAAAAGTTGTGGTTAAACTAGTGAGGTAACATTAAAACTGCTAAGAGAAACAGGTCAATAAAAAACGTCAGAAAATGAGCATCTAGCAAAAGAAAAAAGTTGCACTCAAAATTCTTCAACTTGAACCAGACTCTAGAGTCTGATTCGATTTAAAGAGATATAATATCATCTAGCAGAAGTTGGAATTGGAAAAAAATTAACCAGCAATATCTTCAAGACAAAATAAATGTTTTTAAATAGTAAAATATTTTAGCAGATTGTGGGAAAACAGTAGTAACATTATTTCCCATAGTAAGAGAAGTGCTAAATACAATGATATTTAGACTGCAAATAATAGTGAATAGTATTCTCATATTTAAGTGTAAATAAAAATGAAAAGTATTTGTTGTAATGTATATAATAATTTAATTAACAGTTGGTTATTATATTCTTGACGTTGTTGAAAACCGTGACCGTGGGATTAATTTTTAATTAAGAAAATATGTTTATTAAAATACATAAATAATTAGTGAAATAAACAGAACGTTTAAAGTAAGCTGAATAATCCTGAATTAAGACTATTCTATTATTCTCATTTTTTGTCTACAAACTGATTGAATCACTTAACTATAGAGAACATTGGGCTCAAAGTTATAATAACTTGAAATAGAAAAGCAAAGAAAGATTTGCATGTGCAATAACTTATTTCAATTTTAATAAAAGCAGCAGATCATTGTGACAGATCTAACTTAAGGACGCTGCCCCTGAAATAATAAATTTCTGGAAGTAAACGTTTATCTTCTTGTGTATTTAACTGTTATATAAAAAATAAAAATATTTGATTTTGGACATAATAATTACTTAAATTATTATATATTATATGTTGGATTTAATTCTATAAATATTATTATTTCTTAAATTGTTTTATAAATCATATCCGAGAGGTCATCGCGGCCGCCTTGCAAGCAAGTAGTTGGTTGCAGACGGTTGTGGGTTCGCGTCCCGGCCGGTGCTATGACATATGGAAAAAAAAAAAATTAAATCTGACTTTCTAATTCTATCTCCAATTTAACTTTTATGTGTCTTCATTAAATCACAATCAGGAGTGTAAAAATATCGAACAGACGGAAATGGGAATATCATGAAGAATATAAAAAATTCTATATATACAGACAACAAAAAAAAGGTTCTGCCATTCTGCATATCTTTTGAAATTTCAGATATTTTAAAAGAAAAGATGAGATATGCAATTAAATCTGAGAAAAATGGAAAACTCTAGAAAATAATCTACGCCATATATCTAATGGTATTTCAGACCATGGCAGGATAGTTCAGTTGGTTAGAGCGTTACTTCAAAATTCAATATTCAAGAATTTAAAGATCCAGGTTCGATTCCCAAGCTAGTAATATCAATAAGTCAGACCAGCAACACCTAAAGAAGAGAGGAGAATAATATCTCTCAAAACGTTGTGCTTATTCTAAGCTGTGTGTTATTACTAACAGCTGAATGGAATTGGAAAATGTAAATAAAGTTAATTTTTTCTAAAGACATTTAATAATTAAAATTAGATTATGGAAATAGTCCAATGTATAAATACAACTAAAATATCATCATCACAAACCTTCGGAAAAACACTAGTAATGTTGACAATTTAAAAAAAATGAAAAGAAAAATATTAGAAAGTACAGACATATCAATCTTCAACCACTTTTACCAGGATGTTTCCTAAAATTATTACAATTCTTCTCAGAAATTTGAACTGAAACGAATCTAAATAACAAGCTGGATTTAAAATTGTTTATAGCATTAATAATTCTTTGGATTTATATATTATAATAATAAAAAAACATTTCTTTGAAATGTAATAACATAAAGTTAGAATATTGTCAAATTCTGAATAATATTTATCAATATACAGCAAGTCATTAGACTATATTGAGATATTTAAAAAAAATTAAGATTGATGAAAATATATAGCACTATGATTCCGATGCAGCAGTTTTATGGAAAGTATTTTGTGAATAAAAATGGTGAATGAATCAAATAAATATAAGAGGAAATTACTTTTGTCATCTAGATTTTAGAGTTATTGCGGCCATTTTTTTATGCAAATAATGCTTTAACTTAAAAAAGTCACAAGATATTTCAGATGAAAGTAAAAAACAAAATAAATATTAAAATTCAAAGGGTTTTCAAAAAAGGAAATAATTGTTATTAGAAATAATTTATAAGTTATCATCTAAATATGCCTTGGTCAGATTATTAGAACTAATTAAATATGATGGATGAAGTTAATCATTGAATTAAATTTGGATGAAATACTTTGGCAAAAATATATTAATATTAAAGGGAAATATGCTATGTGCTCGAAAAAGTTTTTTATAAATGATAATGTCAAAAGCAGCTGAATCTTCAATTTATCAATTAGTTATTCCAGTATGATTTCAAAAGTTCTACACACTTTTTTTTTTTAAGTGTCATAGCATCGGCCAACTACACACTGTTTAAAAGCAGAAATTAAATAGGAAATGATTTGTAGTATGCCAATTATATTAATACCATTTAATCAGTATTTACTTGTTGATCTGAAACTTGATCACCATATAGATAAGCAATACAGAGACTTCAAATTACTGAGTAAAGTTTGTACAGATTTATGCTGGGCATAACATGAAGAACTAAAAAGCATAAAATATTGGGTGAAAGACGAATTTGTTATGTTGATATCAGATAAGAAAAATCAAGAGCTGAAATGAAATTGGATTAGACATATCAAAGAAAGATGTGATAATGGATTGATATGTCCAGTTTTAAACTAGATCCCAAAAGAGGATGTGATAGATGGATAAGATAATGATGTTTCCTGGAATTGTGAAATCTATGAGTGAATATGGACTAGATTTGAATATCTTCATTTTGAAATTGATTGATGTTTAAAAATAATGATAATGACAAACATATAATAATAAATTCTGTTTGTTATATATTTTTTATTTTAATTATTATCATATTTATCCTTTTTTATTAAATAATACCTTAAGATCATGCAGCAGCAAATTTTTCACGTTCGTTTTATTCGTATAGTTTTTATTTATTCACATATTTAGATCAATTAGATACGCTTGCTTAACAAAAGAATATTTATTCATTTATAGATTACAATGATTTTAAATATTGGTCCTTTTGCTAAACAAATGGTATTGCAGTCTAGGAATAATAAAAAATGCTTATCAGGTAAATTTTCAGAAAGACAAAAAGTAAAGGTTAATTCGCCAACTATCAAATATATATTTGATAAAGAACTGGAAACTACTTTAGAGGAAATAGTCAATTCTCAGAGCGAAAATTTATTTCGTCTTTTATCTCTAAATGAAATTAAGGATTACCGTTTTGTATCTAGAGAAGAGTTTCAAAATTTATTTGAGCAAATTGGAGTTTGTTTAAGTAAATTTCAATTAAATTGGATATGCAAGAATTTTGGAAATCTTCACGAAAATACCATTAATTTTAATTTTTTTATGAATCATTTTGCAAAAACAGAGATATTTTTAATAATTTTAAATACTCTGAAAATTTATATTTTACTGATTTTCAAAAAGAATTATTCAAAAAATTAATTTTAAATTTAGACGATTTTCAAAATGCTTTGATACAAAATGACATTTATCGAACGGGTAAAATTCCTGTTGAACAATTTAAAAAATGCCTAATAGATGCCAGTGTGCCTTTGACAATTGCTCATTTCAAACAGATGTTTAAAGAGTTGGGCATGAAGGATGAGCAAAAAGTTGATTATGAAAGATTTTTATTCAAACTTTTAGAATTCAACAGTAAAAATGAAAGTGCTGAAATATGTAATGAAATCGCTAATTTTAAACTAAAAAATAAAGAATGGGAATGTTATGATTCAAAGACAGAATTAACAACGTTAGAAGCTAATTTTCAAAATAAATTGCGACAAAATATTTTTAATTTGCATAAAGCTTTAGTAATTAACGACGTACGTAAAAACGGCACAATACTGCTAGAAGATTTAAAGAATATATTGAGTAACTTGATTTTACCCCTTACAGATAAGCAATTTAATGTGCTTTTAGAAAGAATGAACATTCACGCTACTGCGAAATTGTCATGGCAAGATTTTCTCAATCGCTGTATGTCTTACCAAGAAGAAGAATTAGATCAAAACTTAAGTCGAATAACTTGTTCAAAGTTTCATCCAGTTATTTTAAGCAGACCCACAGTTTTAGCTAAAGAATTAGAAAATAAATTAAGGCCTTATTTGTCAAAACAATTTCCAGAACTAACAAAAGAATTTAAAAGAAATGATAAAAATAATAATGGTTTTTTGCCTGTCAATACTTTTCGTAAAATAATCGAAAGATTTTTCTATGAAATGAACGATTCAGAATTCCGAGATTTACTTAAAGTCGTTCCTCTGCGACATAAAACATTAATAAATTATGAAGAATTTTTAGGAATTTTTAGATATTCCGATATCTATTTTGACGATGATAAGGCTCACATTGATGATTCTTATATTTTGGAAAAAATCAAAGCAAAAATTTGTGAAAAAATTCCTATAGTTTGGGCAAAAATGATTAATGAGTATTTTAACGTTAGAACCGACAGTGCAGCACTTGTTTCTAAGCATTTACTTCAAGAGTTATTGGATAAATATATGAAAATTTCAAAAGAAGAATTTTTAAAAGTTTGGTACATTTGCAAAAAAAATGACGATAATAAAGTTTATTGGAAAGATTTTCTGGAAGCAGTTAATATGAAAAATAATATAGGAAAAAAATATGAGTCTGGTATTTTCAAACAACATGAAAATTTTAAAACATTCAAAGAAGGAATTTTAATTCATGCTCTTAGGTCTCATCTTGCTCAACATTATAAAGAACTGAGAAGAGAGTTTTTAAAAATTGATTACACGTTATCAGGAAAGGTTTCAAAAAAGGAATTAAAATTTGTTTTAAGTAAATTTGATGTGGTATTATTAAAAGAACAATTTCATTATTTAACTAAATGTCTTGGGTTTTATCAGGATCATTTTTTTTATAACGACTTTATTGAGTGGTTAGAAAAAATGGTATGTTACAAACATTCCTTGTAGCATAAGTCATCCTGATACTCAAATATGTGAGTCTACATTAATTACCAGGCCTTTTATAGAAGTATCCATGAATGTAACAGAAGCCTTAATTCAATTACAAGAAAAATGTTTAAAATCAGACAAACTAAAAATATCGTTTTTAAAATTTGCAAAAGATCTTTCAAACCGCATATCTCTTGACGATTTTCGTAATTTTTTGAACTGCAATCATATAAATCTAAGTAATGCAAATTTTAAATTATTTTGCAATCAATTAGGTTTTATTCCGTCATCTGTGATTTCTTGGGATGAACTATATAATCAACTCTTATCACTTAACTTGATTAAAAGGCCAATCTCTCCAAAAACTCAATTGGAAGATACTTTTAAACAAGAAAGGACTGAATTGTTTAAACTATTGTCAAACCAAATTCAAATGCATCATAAAAAAATAGAAGAAATGTGTTTAACTCATGACAAGGCCAGAACAGGATTAATACCAAGTTATAACTTCAAAAACATAATCTATAATCTACTTTCTTTCATTCCACAACATAAATTAAACACTTTGTGGAAGTACTTGAATTTGGATTGTTCTAAAACTGTTAAATACAGAGCTTTTATCTTAAAATATTTATTTCCCAAAGATTCCTTATGGATAGACAATGAAACAAATTTAAAAGATGAAGTTTATGAAGAAAATCAAAAACTTTTTGAAAATAGCAATGAAAGTATTGATAATGACAAAAATATAACTAATACTATAGAAAATAATAGCAGTAGCTATAAATATCAAAAAGGCATACTATGGAATAATGAAGATCCTAGTTTACAAGTTGGAAATGATGAGCCCATGAGTGATAAAAAACCTTGCTGTCCTTTAAAAGAAAATACATCCAATTCAGATATGTTGCAACACCAGCATCTTAAACAATCAAAAATGGAGAATCAAATAGAATTAAAGGAAATAAAAATTGATGATATGGAAGACTTTTGGCGAAAACATGTCTCTACTAAAATACCAACAATTTTGCGATGCTGTTATTTTTTAGATCAAACTAATAGTGGTATATTAAAAAAACATGAAATTAGATCTATACTTTTTAAACATCTTCCCAGAATTTCCTTTCAGTTTGCAACCAGATTATGGAATTGTTTGGGACTTTCAGGTACTGGTTATATTCATTATAAGCAATTTTTTGATCGTTATAACTTGGAAACAAATGTAAATGAATCAGATAAATGTGTACAAATAGAAAAAACTGAATTTATTTCAGATTTAGCTAATATGGAAAATGTTTATCAATTTTTGGGGGAAAATGTAACTAATTTATATATGGAGTTAAACGAGCATTTTACGAAATATGATAAATATAAAAATAATACTGTTGAATTAGCTACACTTCAATATATATTATCACTTTACAATTTTCAATTGTCTATACCTGAAATCAAACATTTATTAGAAAAAATTGGGCTGCCGACATTTCATTCAAAAGTTAATTATAAAATGTTTCTAAATGCTTTTGATAATTTTCCAAAAACAAAAAATAAAATTTATTTTAAAGATACTTTATTATGTCCTCAAGAACCTTACAAAACTAAAGAGGAGATGTTTTCTAAGCTTAGATCTTGCCTTATAATTGCAAGAGATAGTATTGTTCAAATGCTACGCAGTCTAGATAATAATCAGAGCGGTTTTATATCAACTTCAAAGTTTGTAAGTGTTTTGGAAATAATGTGTTTTAAAATTGAACACCAATATAAACAATTTTTATTTAAAAAAATAAAAGCTAAAGAACAAGGTATGGTTAATTATATGGAATCAATAGAACTTTTATCAGAAAAGGGTTTTGATAAGTCAAAAGTATTTTTGGCTAAAACAATTAAACGATTTGGCACAACATTACCTTCATCCTCTTGTTTATCATTAGATAATTACAGCCTTGAAAACTTCCTAAGACAAAAAATTTATGAAAAACAAGATGAATTACTGGAAGTTTTCCATGAAATAGATTATGCAAAACTTGGTGTTATATCTGAAGATCAATTTCGTAAAATAATGAATGATTTACTTGCTCAAATTAATAGTAGACAATTTCAAACATTTTGGAAAAAGTTACCTAAAAATGATTTTGGTAATTTAAAATATAATGAATTTTTGCATAAGTTTGGAAATAATCACGTATCTTTAGTAAATGAAGATGCAGAGACACCTGAAATAGTTTGTAAAGGCTCAAAAGAAATCTATTCTGAAATTAACCTAAGCAATCGAATATCATCTCAATTAAGAAATCACTGGAAAGCAATATATAAAGAATTTTTAAGCGCTGATAAATCAGGAATTGAAGAAATATCGTCTACTGCATTTAGAAAAATTTTAGCCAAATTTCATATTCAAGTAACGAATGATGAATTCCATAAACTACTCCAAAATTTTGATTTTCATAAAAATGGTAAAATTAATTATGGCATTTTTTTAAAACATTGTAAAGAGATTGATGAGAAAAACAAAAAATATGAAGTATGTGTTTTAGAGGAAGAAATGCCTCAATCTGTTATGAATGCTATCTCTCGCCTTTATCCTGAACTAATTAACAATTGGAAGAATCTACTTAAATCATTTCACAGAATAGATCCTAAAAGATTTTCTGTCATAACTGTTGGACAATTTCGTCAAATTTTAAAGGAATTCAATATTGGTTTCACAGATGATGAATTATCTGATATTGCTATGTATTATGATAAAAATTTTGGAAATGTGAATTATAATGATTTCCTTAGATTATTTTTAAAAAATATGAATTAAAGTGTAAAAATTAAATTTGGTTGTTAAATATTTTACTTCTTAATAAGTTTATTGAATTAAATCAATTGAATTACCATCAACAATTTAAAGTAATTTACTGGCAATTAAAATTTGCTGTTCAAATAAGATCTTTAAAAAAACTGGATTTTTTATATAAGCCAAATAAAACAAAATTACTGTTACATTAAAAATGTACAAACATAAAAGACATAACACCTTTAGTGAACCATGCCAAAAAATAGAAACTCTTTAAAATCTTATGAGTGACTACCATTAATCCATTCAGACTATCTTTAAATGATCTTGCCAAAACTTTTATCATTAAAAATATTTTTAAAAATCAAGTTAAACTTTGATTTTCACCTTCAGATAAATAAGATCTCTCTTACTAGTTATGAAGATACATGATAGTCACAATTTTATCATATACTCATAGTTCAATAATTATTTGACAATCCTATCTTATCCCAATCTTTGCAATCCATTTCACATTAAATAGATGACAGTATATTAAATAATATTGAATACTTAGGTCAATAATTATTAGCTATTCCATGTTTAAGCTTATTTGAAAATATTTAACTTTAAAAAATATGTAATGTAAAATGGCTATTTATTAAACAAACTTAGAAGTTTTTATGTATAAAGAGTAATATGTTTAAAGCCAAGTTTAATATTCCTTATATAATATCACTTACATCTTCATTAGCTACTTTACAGTGCAATCAGATAAAATAAATTTTATTTCTTCATATTTGCTTATGGTTTTAACTGACTAGTAATCTTCATCAGTGTTACAATATTCAAATATATATGACCATACACTTAATACATATTTATACACAACATATTTAGAATATAGCAATTTATCCACCAACTAAGAAGGTTCATTATCCCAGGTAATTAAAAATGAAAAACTTTCTCTGAACTTATGTAAGTAGTATGCTGATTTAAAAATCAGGCTAGTAATAAGATCAAGTCCTAAATTCAGATATGGTCAATAAATGTTGATTTACTTAAAGAATAAGCTCTAAACAAGTATTTAGGCTTTTAAAACATTTATTGATGGAAAGTGTGTATCTATTTAGCAGAATATGTGTAAAGAATAGTTTTCTTTCATAATATTATATATATATAAAAATTACATAACACACTATATATATTATGGATTTTAAAGAATAAATTTTTTAAGTAAGCCAGTAACTATATATTCTTTTACATTTTTAATAATTTTAAAAATATTAATATTTTATTTTTTATTGATTTCTTTTTCATAAACTGTCATATTTTATATTTTTATTATTCTATCTTATATGACTTTTCAACCATTTTGTAATTTAATTTATTTTTATCACTTTAATTATTCACTTATAGTTTTAATTATGCATTAATCAATTACAATATAAATATACATTTCTACTTTTTTTCAAAATTTGTAATTATTTTTATATAATCTTACTTACATGAATCAAAAATAAGAATAAAACGATTAACATTCATAAAATTATTAAAAAATATATAATTCTTACATTCATTTTAAAAAAAATCTTTAAAATCCATAATGTATATAATGTGTTATATAGTTACATCTATTTATATATGTTATATATAGAGCTTGCAAATAAGCACTTAACAAGCTTTGCAGAATATCCCCAATCCCAGACCAGTTTCTGCTACTGGCATCCTCAATGAGGTGCTAGGATATTCAAGCATCTCACTGAGGAATCCAGTATCAGAAACTGGTCTGAGGTTGGGAATATTTTGCAAAGCCTGTTAAGAGCTTATTTGTGAGCTCTACATATAACATTTGTAATACAAACTTGTTAAATGCAGTCATGTGATATATGACTTGATTTCTTTATAATTCTATTTATATATGTATAAGTATGCACTGATTGTATATTCATATTGTACCTAACTGAAGTGTCACTTGGTTCCAAGAGGTAATCAAGGTTATCTTAGCTTAACCTTTTGTTTAAAATTTTGGATTTAAAAAAAATAATGATAAATAAAAATGGAAATTAACTTAGTTAATTATTAAAATAGGATAATCTAAATATTTTAAGAGTGTCAGTTGGTTTGATAAGGGATGTTAGGTAATAATTTAACATAAGCAAATGTTAAAAAATAATTGTGAATTGATAAATAGTATTAAATGTATTCTAAAATAACTACTGTATAATCCATTTTAATGTCTAAAAAATAATAATTAGATATTATAAATAAGTTGGAATAATTAAGTAATAAATTTTTTTTAAAAAATGATATGTAAGTTTTTATTAAAATAATAAGAATATTTGTTATTAGTTTTGTAGTTTAGCATTCCAGTTATAAAAAATTATTTAGATTAAATATTCATTAACATTCTATTGTTGTAATTTTAAAAATAACTTTAAACAATTAATGTAAAGCCCAGACATATGTGAGAATATGTGCATGCATTGACATGGAAACATAAGAATAAAAAAATAATTTAGCTCCCATATTGTTTAAAATAAGTAAATAAAGCAAATGTGTGGATAAAATTATTTTTAGTGTAATATTTAAGGGTTTAATAAAGGGTATAACTTTAAATTTTATATTTATTACTATTATGTTGTATAAATATCATTTAAAAAAAAGAAAAAAAATTGTTGCATAATATGTGTAATACTAAAATTTTGACTTTGCAGCTGAAGGTCACGTGGTATGGGAAAATTATATTGATTACATCAGTAGATTTATTCCACAGCTGGTTTGTCAGAATATTAAAATTTAATAAAAAATAATTTTTATTGTTTTTTAAATGAATTGTAGGTGGATGAAAAATTGTGAGATAAAAATGGAGATCAAGGGACCATCCAGGTGCTGATATTGTTTTGATTCAACTGGTGCTGGATATTAAAAATTTTGTTAATAAAAGTAATTTTTTTTAAAGAACTTGATATTTCTAAAAAAAATACAAGTCTGTCTAAAATATTTAAAATCATCCTGTAATGAAGGAGGACTAAAAAAAAGGGTAATCCATTTTTCTGACAATTTGAATTTCAGTCGAGGCATAGAAATTATAGTAAAAAAAATGTCTAGAATAAATAAAGCATCTCACATGTTATATGACTTTAACTTGTTTATTTTTCTTTACTTAGAAGTAAGGTTAAGGAACGAACTATTAATCATTTCCATAGATAAGCGTTTGGTTGTATTAAACTATCTTGAAAGTAAAATGCTAATTATTTTCCTGTTAGATTAAAAGTATATGTAAAAAAAAAATTTTTTAAAAGTTTAAAAAGAACATTATAAAGAAGCTGCTATGTTCGATTACAGTGAAACTATAAAGAATGATTTTTTTTTTTTTAAAAAAAAAAAGGAAAAGTTATTACTTATATCTTGACATATATGAAAATGATTTGTTTAGCTAAATGCAAACAGATAATATATACATTTTAAAGGATAATTCTTATTTACACAGTAAGAAAGGACACGTATTAGGAAATAAAACTTTAAAGCAATTTGTAAGGATTAATAATGAATTTATAGTTATTGGGTCCATTATAAATGGCCATACTTGTCAGTATTTAAAAATAACTTTATGGCATTAAATATAGCATATAAACAGAGAAATGTATTGAACAGTAAAAAAAATTTTCTACTCTCATATTTAAAAGTAAGCAAAGGAAATTAATCTTAAAAAAAAAACGTCTTGGAATATTATTAGGAAAAGTACTTAAGAAAAACTATATTTCAAAAGAAGTGTTTTCCTAAATGAGGACAAAAAAATTCAGATAGAAAGATATTCTTATTATTATTATTATTATATGCAATTTCAAACTCGGGATCCTATAAATAAATTAAAGTGTGTTCAGCTGAAGTATTTATTTTGTTTCATGCCGGCTTAATCTTATTATTTAAGTTTTTTTTAAATTGTTTTTAAAAAAATATTATTAATGAACTATTGAACATTTTCATTTGGAAATGATTGCCATGTGTATAAATGTATTAATTGAAGCTTTGAATTCAGATAGATATCTTAACCTGGATAAATTGTCTACACATTATGAAATGGAAAAATCATCACGGAGCCGAAATATGAACTTGAATTAATGTATTATTATTTTTTATGGTCTGCTTTATTGGTTTAAAAAAAAAAAAAAATGAAACCATAAAAATATTTATGCTATTAAATTTTATGTAACACTTTTTGCATAAATATACAGGTAAACTAGGGTTATAATTTTAAAATGAAATAGGTTTATTTGAATGAGCAAATGTTTCTTGCCATTCTTAAGTAGATTTAGTTTATTTATCAAGCATTACACTAGCTAGTTTCTATTTAATAATTTTATTATAGAGATTTAAATATCACAGTCTTATTTTCATATAAATGGGATGTTTTACTCAATTTTTATTTTAAATTTACTAAAGAAGTTTATCAGAGAGTATCCATTCATTTGTTTTATGAATGTTATATTAATAGTAACTACAAATATTTTATATTCATCGAAAAGTAAATATTCTTGCATTTAATTTACAATTTTAAAAGTCCACTAGTCACTATATTTTAGCATTTAATATTTTGTTATGTGTGCATTGTGCCTTGCCTAGAATTTTATATGCATTTAAGTTTAAAGTATTTTCTACAGTAGTCAGTTGACACATAGTTTGCTTTGTTGGTTCGAACATTGGATATATGTTTTGTATTTTTATAAATTTCTTAGAAATAACTTAGTTAGTTTAAGTGAAGTATATATCTTGCTATTAGTTAATATTTGGTAGCCTCATAGAGTTAGGCTTAGTTTATAATTTTTGAATATGCCTTATGGAGTAGAGAAAATCCTCCATCCTTATTGTATTGTATTTCCATGATTTGATAGTGCTTGTCCCCAAAAAGAGGGTATTGTATTGTATTTTTCAGTGATGATGATCACATTTATAAGCATTGGAAATCCCATGAGAGGATTGTGCTTTTCTGGTTGGTGTTTCTGTTCCCAGATGTACAGTAGATGAATTCCAGACATCTTCATTTCTGCCTCGAAGTTAGGTATTTTTGGAAGCCACCATATTCTTTTCCAGCTCTGAGGAGCCTAGTATCTTTATATTTTTTGCCTATCATTCATGATGACTTAATGCTAATTCCACCACAGTAGGTGATGTTGCATTTGTTTTAGATTTGTGATGACAAGATATGCTTGTTTGAGGAAATGTATTTCTTCAGGTAGTTGTAGCTAATTTAAGGCTCATAGGTATATCCATGTTTGAATTGTGTTGCTATGATAGTTTTATCACACACAAGCTAACCAACAATAAGTTATATTTATTTTAAAGTATATTAAATATGTATATGGTATAAGTGGCAATTCACACATAATAATTTAATATTTTCATCCAGAATTTCGCCGCTGGATTTGTAAGTCTGTTACATCATTATCTTTAAAACATTGAGGGAATAATTTTATGTGGACTAAAGTTATTTTTAAAAAAAGTATAACTGATCTCTGATGAATGATTGTCCCATACACTTAAGTTAGTTTAATTTTAGTATTAGCTTAATCTGATTTAAAGATATATCTAGCTGTGATATTAGTTATATCCGTGAAACTAGTGATGATATTTTTAAAAAGTATTGTTGAATATGCTTACTCCAACTTAGCGTTTGTTAAGTTGAGGAGTATAAAATTAAGCTTAGGGTTTTCAATATAAACATAGTTCTGTGTGTTATTCTGATTAGTAGATGACATAATAATGTTATTAATTAGTCTAATAAAGAAGAATAGTAGTGTGCTTATTAAGTACATATGATAATTAAAGTTTTTTTTTTTTTTGAGAAAAATATAATTATTAAAAGAAAGTAACAGTGAATAACCTTTGTCGATTATTAAGTGTATTAGTGTAAATTAAATAAAACTGTTAAGAGTCCAAATAATTATATAAAATCTTAGTGCGATATTGGCACTGTTTGTATTCTACTACATTTATAAACATTTCTTCTCGTTATTACTAAACCAAATTATTATTATTTCAAAAGTTTTGTTTTGTTTGTTTTACTTTTATATGAAGATATATTATTGTCTTGGGTTCCAAGTTCACAAAATATTAAAATTTTAAAGTTATTGAATCTTCAATTCAGAAATTTACAAGTATATTCTAAGTTAATTAAATATAGTTGATATTGTCTTGAAAATTAAAAAACTATGTTAAAGTAAGTGATTCTCATATTGAATCACAAATACAGATAATTGCATTACAGCAGATACATAATTAAATACTTAGTTAAAAGTTTATTTTTTTAAATTATCAGTATATCTTTTCAGACTAAAGATTATGCAATATCAGATTAACAATATTAGTACTTCAGAAGAATATTTTAATTAATATTATTTTAAAAAGCTGCACATTATCTTATATTCACTGCACATCATCTATCATCATCTTAAATCTTATATATTTAAAGAATTCTAATCCATTTGCATTTGAGATCTTTAGTGGTTGTCTGTGAGTATGGAAAGGCATTAAAAGTACCTTTGCTCTTTTCTCTGCTCAAGTAATATCTTAGATAATAGGCCATTATTAGTTTAAATTCAAATTGATTCACTAAATTTTGTGAATTAATATTTGTTTCGTTTATTATTTTAAGATTGAACATATTATAATTATTTTATGGTCAGCTAAGATGTCACTTATTTATTTAGTAATCACAGTAATTCTTTATTAGGCAACTTAACTTAAACATTAATTTTGCACAAGTTTTAGTTTTAAAATCCTTGACGTTATTTACTCTTGTTGTTTTAGTAAATATAATTCTGTAAGATAATCTTTTAAAGCAAAGCATCATAGGTCTTATTCAGAGAGTGTATGATCTATTGGTAGGCCTAATATGGTAAGCATTGATTAGTGATTTAGATAATCTTTTGTATGGTTTATTAAAAGATCAATATGCTGTAGTAGTTATAGTTCATCAGTATTGGATTTGATCTTTACTTGATTATACATCTCTGGATCATCATCTCTTTTCTTTAAATTTATTGTAACCCCACTGAGCCAAGTCGTTTAGAGTCTCTTATTTATAGTTCATTTTATATCATTTCAATTCTATTCCATTTTTTTTCATGTCATTTCTCATATCTTTCTATCATCTCAGCTCTTTTAAAACATTCGTTAAGGGTTTCTTCTTATACCTCTTCCTCATATTCTTCTATTATCTCATTTCATTTCTCTCTCCTTTATTCCATCTTCTTCTTATATCTCTCTTTCATATCTTTCCATCATGTCATTTCTTTTCTCTCTCTATTACATATACCATTTCTATTATTTTTCCCATTTCTTTTCCCTCTCAATTTTTTTCTTTTCCATCATTTATTTATTTTTTACCATTATCATTACCTCCATTTCATTATTATTATTAATTCTTATCTCTTTCTCTTTCTTTTCCCCCTCTCTCATTTCATTATTAGTATTATATTTCTCCTTCTCTTTCTTCCCCCCCCTCTCTCATTTCATTAGGATACAATTTATCTCTCTATATATCTCTCTTATCATCTTCTCCCTCTTCCTTTCCACTTACCTTTCATCATCATCATTTTTACTTCCATTTCATAATCTTCTCCCTTTATTCTCTTCCTCTTTTATTTCTTTTTCTTCTTCTTCTTCTCTCTCTTTCTCTTTCTCATACCCC